>CM059451.1:28887978-29057978 GCA_030390025.1 Squalus acanthias
GTGGGTACAGGTCTGTCACTGTATAACACTGGGGTACAGTACTGGTGGGTACAGGTCTGTCACTGTATAACACGAGGGTACAGTACTGGTGGGTACAGCTCTGTCAGTATAAAACACTGGTGTACAGTCCTGGTGAGTACAGGTCTGTCACTGGAAACAGTGGGGTACAGTACTGGTGGGTACAGGTCTGTCACTGTATAACACGAGGGTACAGTACTGGTGGGTACAGCTCTGTCAGTATAAAACACTGGTGTACAGTCCTGGTGAGTACAGGTCTGTCACTGGAAACAGTGGGGTACAGTACTGGCGGGTACAGGTCTGTCACTGCATAACACTGGGGTACAGCAGTGGTGGGTACAGGTCTGTCAGTGTATAACACTGGGGTACAGTACTGGTGGGTACAAGTCGGTCACTACACTGGGTTGCAGTGCTGGTGGGTACAGGTCATTTACTGTATTGCACTGGGGCACAGTACTGGTGGGTGCAGGTCTGTCATTATAACACTGGGGTACAGAACTGGTGGGTACATGTATGTCATTATAACACTGGGGTACAGAACTGGTGGGTACAGGTCTGTCACTGTTTAACATAGGGGTACAGTACTGGTGGGTACAGGTCATTTACTGTATTGCACTGGGGTACAGTACTGGTGGTATAGGTCGGTCACTAACACTGGGTTGCAGTACTGGTGGGTACAGGTCTGTCAGTGTATAACACTGGGGCACAGTACTGGTGGGTACAGGTCTGTCACTGTACAACACAGGTATAGTACTGGTGGGTACAGGTCTGTCACTGTATAACACTGGGGTACACTATTGGTGGGTCCAGGTCTGTCACTGTATTACACTGGAGTGCACTACTGGTGGGTACAGGTCTGTCACTGTATAACACTGGGGTACAGTACTGGTGGGTACAGGTCTGTCACTGTATAACACTGGGGTACAGTACTGGTGGGTACAGGTCTGTCACTGTATAACACTGGGGTATAGTACTGGTGGGTACAGGTCTGTCAGTATAAAACACTGGTGTACAGTCCTGGTGAGTACAGGTCTGTCAATGGAAACACTGGGGTACAGTTCTGGTGGGTCCAAGTCTTTCGCTGTATAACTCTGGGGTACACTACTGGCGGGTACAGGTCTGTCACTGTATAACACTGGGGTGCAGTACTGGTGGGTACAGGTCTGTCACTGTATAACACGAGGGTACAGTACTGGTGGGTACAGCTCTGTCAGTATAAAACACTGGTGTACAGTCCTGGTGAGTACAGGTCTGTCATTGTATAACACTGGGATACAGTACTGGTGGGTACAGGTCATTCACTGCACAACACTGGGGTACAGCACTGGTGGGTACAAGTCTCTCACTGTTTCACACTGGGGTACAGTACTGGTGGGTACATATCTGTCGCTGTATAACACTGGGGCACAGTACTGGTGGGTACAGGTCGGTCACTAACACTGGGTTGCAGTACTGGTGGGTACAGGTCATTTACTGTATTACACTGGGGCACAGTACTGGTGGGTAAAGGTCTGTCACTGTATAACACTGGGGCACAGTACTGGTGGGTACAAGTCTGTCACTAACACTGGGGTACAGTACTGGTGGGTACATATCTGTCACTAACACGGGTACAGTACTGGTGGGTACAGGTCATTTACTGTATTGCACTGGGGTACAGTACTGGTGGGTGCAGGTCTGTCACTGTATAACACGGGTACAGTACTGGTGGGTACAGATCTGTCACTGTTTTACACTGGGTTACAGTTCTGGTGGGCACAGGTCTGTCACTGTCTGACACTGGGGTACAGTACTGGTGGGTTCAGGTATGTCATTGTATAAGACTTGGGTATAGTACTGGTGGTACAGGTCGGTCACTAACACTGGGGTACAGTACAGGTGGGTACAGGTCTGTCACTGTAGAACACGGGTACAGTACAGGTGGGTACAGGTCTGTCACTGTAGAACACTGCGGTACAGTACAGGTGGGTACAGGTCTGTCACTGTAGGACACTGGGGTACAGTACAGGTGGGTACAGGTCTGTCACTGTAGAACACGGGTACAGTACTGGTGGGTACAGGTCTGTCACTGTATAACACTGGGGTACAGTACTGGTGCGTACAGGTCTGTCACTGGAGAACACTGGGATACAGTACTGGTGGGTGCACGTCTGTCATTATAACACTGGGGTACAGCAGTGGTGGGTACAGGTCTGTCAGTGTATAACACTGGGGCACAGTACTGGTGGTTACAAGTCTGTCGCTGTATAACTCTGGGGTACACTACTGGTGGGTACAGGTCTGTCAGTGTATAACACTGGGGTACAGTACTGGTGGGTACAGGTATGTCATTGTATAAGACTTGGGTATAGTACTGGTGGTACAGGTCGGTCACTAACACTGGGTTGCAGTACTGGTGGGTACAGGTCTGTCACTGTAAAACACTGGGTTACAGTACTGGTGGGTACAGATCTGTCATTGTTTAACATAGGGGTACAGTACTGGTGGGTACAGGTCATTTACTGTATTGCACTGGGGTACAGTACTGGTGGTACAGGTCGGTCACTAACACTGGGTTGCAGTACTGGTGGGTACAGGTCTGTCAGTGTATAACACTGGGGCACAGTACTGGTGGGTACAGGTCTGTCACTGTATAACACTGGGGTACACTATTGGTGGGTCCAGGTCTGTCACTGTATTACACTGGAGTGCACTACTGGTGGGTACAGGTCTGTCACTGTATAACACTGGGGTACAGTACTGGTGGGTACAGGTCTGTCACTGTATAACACTGGGGTATAGTACTGGTGGGTACAGGTCTGTCAGTATAAAACACTGGTGTACAGTCCTGGTGAGTACAGGTCTGTCAATGGAAACACTGGGGTACAGTTCTGGTGGGTCCAAGTCTTTCGCTGTATAACTCTGGGGTACACTACTGGTGGGTACAGGTCTGTCACTGTATAACACGAGGGTACAGTACTGGTGGGTACAGCTCTGTCAGTATAAAACACTGGTGTACAGTCCTGGTGAGTACAGGTCTGTCATTGTATAACACTGGGATACAGTACTGGTGGGTACAGGTCATTCACTGCACAACACTGGGGTACAGCACTGGTGGGTACAAGTCTCTCACTGTTTCACACTGGGGTACAGTACTGGTGGGTACATATCTGTCGCTGTATAACACTGGGGCACAGTACTGGTGGGTACAGGTCGGTCACTAACACTGGGTTGCAGTACTGGTGGGTACAGGTCATTTACTGTATTACACTGGGGCACAGTACTGGTGGGTAAAGGTCTGTCACTGTATAACACTGGGGCACAGTACTGGTGGGTACAAGTCTGTCACTAACACTGGGGTACAGTACTGGTGGGTACATATCTGTCACTAACACGGGTACAGTACTGGTGGGTACAGGTCATTTACTGTATTGCACTGGGGTACAGTACTGGTGGGTGCAGGTCTGTCACTGTATAACACGGGTACAGTACTGGTGGGTACAGATCTGTCACTGTTTTACACTGGGTTACAGTTCTGGTGGGCACAGGTCTGTCACTGTCTGACACTGGGGTACAGTACTGGTGGGTTCAGGTATGTCATTGTATAAGACTTGGGTATAGTACTGGTGGTACAGGTCGGTCACTAACACTGGGGTACAGTACAGGTGGGTACAGGTCTGTCACTGTAGAACACGGGTACAGTACAGGTGGGTACAGGTCTGTCACTGTAGAACACACCGGTACAGTACAGGTGGGTACAGGTCTGTCACTGTATAACACTGGGGTACAGTACTGGTGGGTACAGGTCTGTCACTATATAACACTGGGGTACAGCACTGGTGGGTACAGGTCTGTCATTGTATAACACTGGGGTACAGCACTGGTGGGTACAGGTCTGTCATTGTATAACACTGGGGTACAGTACAGGTGGGTACAGGTCTGTCACTTCCTCACCTGACTGATTGAAGTAACATTTTTTCTTTATGCTTTGTTGGTGCGAGAGTGTGTTTAGTGGAGGGAATGTATTCCAGCATCACACGCACAAGTGACTGAGCTGTTGAAATGATTGGCCTCTGCAGCCAATAGCTGAGTGGGTAACTGCTGTGCGTGATGTGGTACTGAAGCCGACAGACCAGGAAGGTGTCACATCTTGGCGCTGGTTTGTGCTGAGTGAGCTGGTATGTGCCATGCTTCCCTCGGGCACTTTGACTGGCCTCAGCCACCCAGGGCTACAGAGGGTGGAGAAAATAACCCAGCTCGGGTTAATGTTTTTTTCACTATCCAATAACCCGTGCCTGGGCATTGGTGCACTTTGGATTTGCTTGTGTTGGTGGCAACAAGGTGGCGTCCATAAGCAGACCGAGTCTGTGAGAAATCAAAACCTGCGGCTCGATAAGTGTTGTGGATGGGATAGTGTACCCATAATGACAGTTACCCCTGGAGATTTCGTGGGATGCTCACGTTCTCCTGATTGTTCCAAATAGTGGAAAAATAGCACGCCGTCAGACTATAGCGTACAGGATAAAACAGGTTTATTTTCAGGCTGCATGTTACAGAAGCAGTGAGACAGAAGATACTGAAACAGTACAATTCTTAGAGGAATGAAAATGGTGTTTTGCACAGGCAATTAAAATCCCCATTTTTAAAAATATTTTTTTTTTTTACAGTTTGATAAGCGACAGTACGTTTGGATGAATCAGTTGGCTGTAGACCTTCATGGTGTGATCTTGTACAAAGTCCAGTCCACCCACAGAGTTCAGATCTCCAGACAGAACTAAAGATGAGCAACCGAGGCTGTGATTTACGCCAATGGGAAGTCCCTCACGTTAGAGCCATTTCTTTGCACAGTTTGACAGATCTCACAATTTGAGTTGTTAATGGTAGAAAGCTGCCATTTCCTCCTTGAGACAGAGCTTCAAACTTGTACTGATTGTCCTAATGTGTCAGTCAGCATGCAGAGGGAATGGGATTGTCTGAACCGCAATCTGCACACCAGCATTTCAATTAAGTTGTTGCAGTCAAATAACTTTAAAAAAAAACTTAATTTCTGAATAAAGACAGAGACACAAACAAAATCCCACCCGGGAGCAGGCAATTCTCAAGAGGTCTTGCCAGTTAGATGCATTGGTCATCTCTGCCACACCAACAGTGCGATTGCTCGTGTCGTCACGCTATTGTCAATCGAACATAAAACACAGAAATATCCCTATTTTGGCACAGGCATCAGGTGAGGGCAGGATCAGGCTTGGCTGTGCTGCCTTTCATGATCAAATAGGCTACTGACAGACTGAATAGACTCACTCGCAAAGAACATGGGCAAGGTACTGGAGGGCAGCTGGAAGAAAATTGGTGGGAGGGAAAGATAGTCGCTGGGTCAAAATCCTAGAACTCCCTCCTTAACAGCACTGTGGGAGTACCATCACCACACAGACTGCAGCAGTTCAAGAAGGCGGCTCACCACCACCTTCTCAAGGGCAATTAGGGATGGGCAATAAATGTGCACATCCCATGAATGAATTTAAAAAAAAATTAAAGGCCAGTTTTAGTGTGGGCTTTTCACCTGCTATTAATGAGATAACCCTTGACCTTCTGCCTCAAAGGCAAGCCTGCTACCAACGGAGCCAAAACACTGAATACTGAAAGCGGCAACACCCACCAGCCAAGGACAAAGGCAGAGAGCGTGAGGGAGCGAGAAATCAAACATGCACCCACAGCCCAGTTTCTATAACCATTTCACAGTGCGGCCGTGATGCCCAGAGTTGAATGCCAGTCAAGCCGGGTATTTCCCACTCCTGCACTCATCAGTCCATCATTTCTCACCCATTCACTTTGTTGGACAGGTAACCGGCAAGGGGAGGTGGGGGGTGCGTAGGGTGCAGGGTTGGAATATCTCAGGCCAGCCTGATTTGGGCTTCACCTGCCCCCCACAAACAGGAGTCACTCGATAGTGACCAGGAGCCCCTGTCTGAGATTCCCTCACACAGTGATGGGACGAGGATCTGTGTCTGTAATTCCTCCACACATTGATGGGATGTGGGTCTGTGTGATTCCCCCACAGTGATGGGACGAGGATCTGGGTCTGTAATTCCCCCACACAGTGATGGGACGTGGGTCTGTGTCTGTGATTCCCTCACACAGTAATGGGACGAGGGTCTGTGTCTGTGATTCCCCCACACAGTGATGGGACGAGGGTCTGTGTCTGTGATTCCCTCACCCTGGGAGCTCTGGAGTGCTGCTTTAGGCAGTTGCGACAGGAAGAGATAGAGAACTGTTGGACCAGTAGTTGTATTTTAATGGGACACAGGCACTCAGTATATGAAGGCTGCTGTGAAACCGTCTCTTGATATTTTTCATTTCCTGCTTTTGATGGGCGGGAAGAAAAGGAGTGGGAAGAGCTCTTCATCCCAGCAGGCCATGACTGGACACCCAGAGCAGGGAGTCTGCAAAGGGCTACAGTGAGGGAGGAGGACTGCTGATGTCTCTGGGGATAGATTCGGAGGGCCCCGGATATATGGCATCAAAAGGCTGGCACTGGAACATTCTGCAAATGTTTGAGCAGCTGATCAATAAACCTGGTCAGGATAGAAAGTATTGGACAATGGCGGCCGGCGAGACTGGATTGGAGAGGCAGGCAGCATCAACTCCCAAGCACATTCGGAGCTACTAAATGGAGAGGGGCTGCTTCATAAACACAACAGAGAGACGCGAGAAAATCGATTTATTAAAACAAAATCAATGGTTTCATTACAGAATTCTGAAGCGATCAGATCAACATGGCTTCATGATCAGAAACAATGCAACCATATGTCACAAACTGACTTGTTTCCTCTATAAACAGGAGATGTGGCTCCTGCTTTGTGCTCAGCACAATTTTAAAATCACAGACAATTGTACCACCACAAAAAATGGCAAAACAGGGCTTCTTCCACCAATTCACAACAAGTTCCCGGTTATTGTCTCCTTGCCCTCCTCTGACCCTGTGCAATCTTGATGCACATCCCTTTCAGAGGAGTCCACACGCGTGTCACCCCTTTATTGCTTGAAAGCTTTGTACTATCTCAGAGATCTCATTGGGAGGGGAGGTCAAGTGTTTCCGCTGCTCCCACCCTTTCAGTTTTATGGGGAGTAGAGACAGAGAGCAGGTGAATCATGGAATGAAGTGAAATGACTCATGGGGGTGAGGAATGAGAGGCCAGAAACAGCTGGTTGGGACAAGTCTCCATTACTGAAGGATGGATTCGAGCAAGGGAAAGGAGAATGGAGAAAACCCTCCAGCCAGCTGCAGGAGTTGCAGAAAACCAGGAGGACTAAATGTGAGCTGTTCAGAGAACATGCCCCCTTGCCCCTTTCCCAAAGGCCAGCCAGAGTGCCTGATGTTCATTTGAAGGTCTGATTCAGCACACAAACCCAGCCACGTGTTTCAGATTTAAAAATGCACAAGATGCTGCTCCGAGTCAGCCATTGGCAGGAATCCTGACTCTCAGCACTTGGGCTCTCCCCCCCGGTCATATCCTGCAGCTCATTCGACAATGGCACAAACCTCTGGCAGGTTTTAAATACTTAACACTTTATGGAAGGCTTTAAATCAAACTTAAGCAACTTTTAAAAAGGTAACCCCATCACCATTATTGTAATAACTGACAATTCACACATTCCAGGCTTGAAATATTACTAGGATCAGAGGTACAGCAAATAGAACACATCCCACTGAGTCAACCAACAATCTACCACACACTGCTCTGCACTTCACACTTGTACTTGCTGACCGAGCCAGTCAGCAAGTTTTTCTTGCATAACCAGCTCCCTCACCAAAAGCATATGCAGTTACCATCAGAGGGAGACCTGGGGTATCACATGCGCACTCATGTGTCCCATCAAACACTCCCAGGCCAGGTACAGCACGGGTTAGATACAGAGTAAAGCTCCCTCTACACTGTCCCATCAAACACTCCCAGGGCAGGGACAGCATGGGGTTAGATACAGAGTAAAGCTCCCTCTACACTGCCCCATCAAACACTCCCAGGGCAGGTACAGCACGGGTTAGATACAGAGTAAAGCTCCCTCTACACTGTCCCATCAAACACTCCCAGGGCAGGTACAGCACGGGTTAGATACAGAGTAAAGCTCCCTCTACACTGTCCCATCAAACACTCCCAGGGCAGGTACAGCACGGGTTAGATACAGAGTAAAGAATTCTCTGCTCTGATACAACAGTGCAACTCGGTCCTAACCTCAGAACAGCACCAGTATGCCATCCTGTGAGAAATTGTACTAACTTGTTTTCTTCTTGGTGTTCCCACCATCTCAGATATCATGATCAACACACTGGACGTTTATTGCCCTGATTGATCCATCTCCTTCTATATACCTTTGGTACTCAATGCCTGATGCCCCTTGTGCTGAGATCCCTCCTCACACCGAGAGCGATTGGGAGGTGGGGCTAGCCCACTTTTGCATGTGTGAAACTGGTCTATTTCTTTGAGAGTCTTGTGCGCAAGTGGTTTATTCTCACTGACTTATAGAGAGAGGTAGGAAAAGGAAACTCTAATGGGAAACTCGACTGTTAACATAGCTGGGGTCTCACACAGATCTCAGAATACTTTTAATTAAAAATACACACGTCATTACTTCAAACACATCTGTGGTAAAACCATAAGCAATTGCCAGACACACCTGCACTATCCGATACACCAGGGGTAACTGCACCACTTAGGAGAGAAGGAGATGCTGTAATTTGGACCTACTTCACTGTAAGCAAGTCAATGTTAGAGCAACGAAAACCAAGTTCTCAGATGAAACTTGTGGTTTAGATCTGGACTTCGAGTTATTTTTCTCATTTTCTTTTGAAATTGGTGACTCCGTGTCAAAGCCACGATCTGAGGATTGAATGCTGGCAAATCAAATCACAATGCTCACTATCTGAAAACAGTCCCACAAGGTGCCAGGTACAAGGGCATAGCCTCTGCTAGAGACAGTGAACCTGCACCCAGAGTGACAGCGTGGGTACTAGCAGGGTTAAAATACAAAACCATCGTTGGGTCAAAGGAAATGCAAACTGAAGCAAACCAAGGGGCTTCACTGGAAGATCATGCTTCTTTCTTTTGCTCCGCTGATCTTCCCTCTCAAAGGGCCAACTCTTGCTGGGGTACTGCTCTACAGGTGCCAGGCACCCTCTGCCACCTTAAGGAGCCATTTCCCAGGTGCCAGCCTAGCCAGGTCATTTAACCATGGTGGCCATCACAGCGGAGCCTGATCCTGCCCTCATCCAACACCCACACATGGGCAGTGCCCAGCACAGGGCACTGAACAGTGATCAAGAGCAGGAATCCGGGATTGTTTTCTCCACACTCTCACCTGCGGATCCAGAAAGCCTGGACTGTCACCTCAGTTAAGATCAGCTAATGCAACGCAGACCAGGGATTAACCCTGGGTCCTTTCTGGTCTGTGTGGCTCATGACCACACTCGGTGGCACATTTACCCACTGAGCCAGTGGGGTGCTGGAATGCTGTGCTTATTATTTACATTTTCTGGAACCAAAAGGCTGGATAAAACATGAAAATAAAAATGCATTTCCCTTTAATTCTATAACTGACTTTAAACCCAACAGGGGCCAGCTCAGCCTGGCTTAGCGCAGTTTGGACTCTATTCTGCTAAAGTTGCTGGAAGTGTGGCTTTGAACCCGGCAGGCACCTTCGCTGCACGCTCAGTCCAGAAACAGTTTGCAGCATCCCAGTTTCTGATCCCATGTAGTTAAGGGAAGCTGTAAATCAGGTCTATAGGAATGCATCACAAGTCACACTTTTAAAGTAACCACCCAGTTAAACTTCCATTTTCATCCCCAACGCACATTAAAATGTTTCAAATTGTGGCAATCCTTAATTAGAATGCTTCAAAGGCTAAAATCACTGGCCTTTATTGTGCCCCTCTCACTGGCAGCGCGTTGAGAAGGAGGCCGAACCTATGCTATCACCCAGTAGAATATTACATGCATTGTTGTGTCAGTACAATGGTCTGAAGACAGACCTGTCCAGAGTGCTGGGCCAGCGAATGCTTGGCTACAGCGGTCCACGCATTGAGGTTTTTTTTTAATATAAAATTGTTTTCATTTAAAAACATTACAGATCGTTTACAGCAGAATTTCTACATCTTGATCATGGCTGCACACACCCTTGCAAGTACACCCTCGGAATTTACAATACTTGTTGAGAGCATCAGACTCTTGGGGTCGGTTGGGGGGGGGGGGGGGGGGGGGTAAAGGAATGTTTGGTCAGTCCATCACCCACTGATACATCTGCACAATTGTCTAAGATCTAAAAAGTTAAACCAGGCTTCTAATTAATAATTATGATCCTAAAACCCTACAATGGTTGTTTCACACACAGTAAATATTTTACTGAATGCCCTCTGGAGAAAGCCTGGATTGGAATAGCTTTCATGTAGTTCCGATGGAACAGTGCTCAGAGTGCAACCCAATAAAGCTAGACCCCAGCGTGCTGACACAGGGATGTATAAAGGAGCTTTCTCTGGTTAACTCTCAGACTCGCCTCGTTCTTCTATAAGCACAGCACTGTTGCGGCTTACCGTGCGTCCGCAGTTCAGAAAGGAGACTCCCAGTGAGACCGCACAGTACCAGACCTAGAGGGACAACAAAGAAAGGTCACTTCACAAAGTAAATCACTCAGAAGATTCCCCCCCTCCCCGCTGAGTCTAAGGAGCAGGCCCAGTTGGTTGCCGAGCTCTTTCCTCTCTGCACTCGACATCAATCACCTGTTAGGGGCAGTAATGTCCTGAAGGCAGAGGGAGAGTTTCTCGGTGTGCTGGAGTTGTAAAAGTGTTTATGACGAACAGATTTACAACCTCACTGCCCCCAGCAAGAGAGCAAATCTGTCCAGAGTGTGCTAACCTTTCAAGCGACACATTTCAAAGAGCTTTCTCTGGTTAACTCTGACTCGCCTCATTCTTCTAGAAGCACTGCACTGCTAACTGTGTGTCTGCAGTTCAGAAAGACTCTCAACCCAAACTAGTCTGTATAGGTTTTATTGGATGCTGTACTGTTCTGTAGAAACTCCCCACCCTCATTTCTCTCTGGAAGGGATGCCTCTTTCTAGAGTACATGTGCCGGCTGACCTCTCACAGTTCTTTATCTGTGGGCCGACACAGCAAGTACTGGCAGATAAGGGCATCAGAGCCGAGGTTGAGGTCCATACGGGCACACGCACTTCTAACAAGAGTCACAGGATAGCTATCAGCAGCAGGAACCCAGGCTGATATTCTGCCCGCCTTGCCCAGGGATGCTGACCTGTTAGCTCCTGCAACACCATCTCAGGCAAGAAACTCAGGGATTCATAGAATGATACAGCACAGGAGGTCGTCATTCGGCCCATCGTGCCTGCTCTTTGGTAAACCTATGCAATTAATCCAACTCCCCTGCTCTTTCCCCATAGCCCTGTAATTTTTTTCCCCCCTTAAAGTATTTATCCAATCCCTTTTGAATGTTATTATTGAATCTGCTTCCACCGCCCTTTCAGGCAGCGCATTCCAGATCACAACAACTCGCTGTGTAAAAAACATTCTCCTCATCTCCCCTCTGGTTCTTTTGCCAATCACCTTCAATCTGTGTCCCCTGGTTACCGACCCTTCTGCCACTGGAAACAGTTTCTCCTTATTTAATCTTCATAATTTTTAACATCTCTATTAAATCTCCTCTCAACCTTCTCTGCTCTAAGGAGAACAACTCCAGCTTCTCCAGTCTCTCCGCATAACTGAAGTCCCTCATCCCTGGTACCATTCTGGTCAATCTCTTCTGTACCCTCTCCAGGGCCTTGACATCCTTCCTAAAGTGTGGTGCCCAGAATTGGACACACTACTCCAGCTGGTGCCGAACTAGTGTTTTATAAAGGTTTAGCATAACCTCCTTGCTTTTGTACTCAATGCCTCTATTAATAAAGCCAAGGATCCCATTTGCTTTTTTAACAGCCTTCTCAACCTGCCCTGCCACCTTCAAAGATTTGTGTACATACTCCCCCAGGTCTCTGTTCCTACACCCCATTTAAACGGTTACATTTTGGTAGGAAGAATGAGGCAGTATGAACTAAATGGTATCACTTCACACTTCTCTGCGTTAAATTTCATCTTCCATGTGTCTGCCCATTTCACCAGTCTGTCTGTGTCCTCCTGAAGTCTATTACTATCCTCCTCACTGTTTACTACATTTCCGAGTTTCGTATCATCTGCAAACTTTGAAATTATGCCCCGTATACCCAATTAAACCTGGACTTTCCAGCTTTGCATCAGTACACCAAGCAGTGCAGGAACCTAGCGAGCCAGTATGGAAGCTCTTTATGATTTATAATTAGATAGCAGGAAAAAGGTTAAGGAGAATCTGTGCCAGGACTTACCAGGTAAGTGACAAAACTCAAGTATGCAAGTGAAATGATGGCTGCAACCAGGTAAAGTGCCACATGCCCCAGGCTCGAAACATAAACTATCACAAAGTACATATTAATGGCACAGACGATACAAATAACTATTCCGCCAGCAATCTTCCATGCCCTGGGGGGAAAAAACACAACACAAATGCTAATTATGCTCAAGACATCATAGAAACATAGAAAAATAAGAGCAGGAATCAGCCATTCGGTCCTTCGAGCCTGCTCCGCCATTCAATATGACCATGGCTGATCCTCTATCTCAATACCATATTCCCACGCTCTCCAAAAAAAACATAGAAAATCATAACTGTGGCACCACAGTCTCACAGACTGGGGCCAATTTTACATCGAATTACATAGAAGTTACAACATGGAAGCAGGCCATTCGGCCCAACCAGTCTGTGTTGTTTATCCTCCACACAAGCAGTAATCCTAATCCCATGTACCCGCCACCTTGTTCCCATCTCCCTTTATTCTCCTTTACTTGAACCTATTTTTAACTGTTGACGTGATCTCTGCTTCAATCACTAACTCCAGTAGTGCATTCCACAGCCTCACAACCCCCTGCGTAAAAGCAGCTTCTCCTGCTCTCTGTCCGAAATCTCTCACAATTAACCTGATATCTGTGTCCCCTTGTTCTCAACCCCTCATCTACTGGAAACAATCTGTTTCCATCTCCCCTGTTCCATCCTTTCATAATTTAAAAAATCACCCCATAATCTGTGTTGTTCTGAAAAAAAAGACCTAATTTTTCCAAGAGTTTCTTCGTATCTATATTTCTTCATATCAGGCAGCATCCTCGTGAATCTGAGCTGCACCCTCTCTATTGCCTCAACATACTTCCTATAGTGTGAAGCCCAAAACTGCACACTGTGCTCCAACTGTGGTTTTATATAGATTCACCTTTACATCTCCACTTTTATATTGTATACCTCTTGCCATAAAACCCAGTATTCCATTAGCTTTTTTATTGCCTTATCCACTTTAGATGTTGCTTTTAAGGTTTTGTGAATCTTTATCGCAAGAGGGCTGGATTATAAAAGGAGAGGAAGTTATGCTTCAGCTGTACAGCGCTCTGGTCAGACCCCATCTGGAATAGCTGTGTTCAGTTCTGGGCCCCGCACCTCAGGAAGGATATATTGCCCTTGGAGAGGGAGCAGCGCAGATTCACCAGAATCATACCAGGGCTAAAAGGGTTCAATTACGAGGACAGGTTGCACAGACTGGGCTTGTATTCCCTTGAGTTTAGAAGGTTAAGAGGTGGTCTAATTGAAGTGTTTAAAATGATTCAAGTATTCAGAAGGGTAGATACAGAGAAGTTGTTTGGTTGGGGGGGGGGGGGGGGGGTCCAGAACAAGGGGGAATAATCTTAAAATTAGAGCCAGGCCATTCAGGAGTCAAATCAGGAAGCACTTTTTCCACACAAAGAGTAGTGGAAATCTGAAACACACACTCCCAAAAAGCTGTTGAGGCTGGGGGACAATTGGAGCTTTGAAGACTGAGATTTTTGTTGGGTAGGGTATCAAGGGATATGCAGTTAAGACAGGGAAATGAAGTTGAGGTACAGATCAGCCAAGATCTAATTGAATGGCGGAACAGGCTTGAGGGGCTGAATGGCCTCCTCCTATTTCTATGTTGAACCTCAAATCCCTCTGCTCGTCCACAGCACCCAACTTTTCTTCATCCAAAGTAAAATTACTTTTATTTTTATACCAAAATGTACCATCTCACATTTCCATCTGCCACTTTCTTGCCCATTCCACCATCTTATCAATGCTCTTGCAGCTTCCTTTGGCCTTCAGAATTAGTTACTATGCCTATTTTAGTATCATCTGCAAATTTGGACTGCACTGCCTGTAGTCCTATATCCAAATCATTGATGTACAGTGAACAATAGTGGTCCCAGAACTGAATCTTGTGGGACACCACCACCATCTTCCAGCCACTGAGACACTGCCCTTAACTCCTACTCCGTTTCCTCCCTTCTAACCAGTTTCAATCAAATTTGCTACCCTTCCCCAAATTCCTTAATCTTCTCCAATAGTCTCCTGTATGGTACCTTGTCAAAGGCTTTCTGAAGGTCTACGTGCACCACAGCCATATATTTCCCTTTCCACCATATCTGTCACCTCCTCAAACAGCCCTGTCCTTGCTGACCTACTTTGGTTCCCAGTCACTCATGAGTATTTAAAATGGGTTTAAATACCTTCATGGTTTTGCTCCTTCCTATGCCTGTAACCTCTTCCAGCCCTACAACCACCCCCATCCCCCCAGATCACACTGTACTTCTGACTATAGCTTCTTGTGCAACCCTCCTCCCTTCGCCCCACCATTGGCCGTCGTGCCTTCAGCCATCTAGGGCCCACATTCTTCAATTCCCTCCCTAAATCTCTCTCTCTCTCTTTAGGGCCCTCCCTAAAAGCCACGTCTTTCCCCTCCCAGTACCTCCGCCTTTGGCTCTGCATCCATTTTTGTCTGATTGTGCCTCTGTGAAATGCCTTGGGACATTAAAGGAGCTATATAAATGCAAGATGTAGGAGTATAGAATCATAGATGATACAGCACAGAAGGAGGCCCTTCGGCCCATCGTGCCTGCGTGGGCTTTTTGGTAGAGCTTTCCAATTAATCCCACTCTTTCCCCATAGCCATGTAAATTATTTCCCTTCAAGTATTTATCCAATTCCCCTTTTGAACGTTACTATTGAATCTGTTTCCACCACCCTTTTGGCAGTGCATTCCAGATCACAACAACTTGTTGTATAAAAAAAATATTTCCTCTGGTTCTTTTGCCAATCACCTTAAATCTGTGTCCTCTGGTTAATGACCCTTTTGTCACTGGAAACAGTTTCTCCTTATTTACTCTATCAAAACCCTTTATGATTTTGAACACCTCTATCAAATCCCTTCTTAACCTTCTCTGCCCGAAGGAGAACAATCCCAGCTTCTCCAGTCTCTACACATAACTGAAGTCCCTCATCCCTAGTACCATAGGAACAGGAGGAGGCCATTTAGCCCCTCGAGCCTGTTCCGCCATTCGATGAGATCATGGCTGATCTGCGACCTAACTCCATATACCCGCCTTTGGCCCATATCCCTTAATACCTTTGGTTAACAAAAATCTATCAGTCTCTGATTTAAAATGAACAATTGATCTAGCATCAATTGCTGTTTGCGGAAGAGAGTTCCAAACTTCTACCACCCTTTGTGTGTAGAAGTGTTTCCTAACTTCACTCCTGAAAGGTCTGGCTCTAATTTTTAGACTATGCCCTCTAGTCCTAGACTCCCCAACCAGCGGAAATAGTTTCTCTCTATCTACCCGATCAGTTCCCCGTAATATCCTGAAAACTTCGATCAGATCGCCCCTTAACCTTCTAAATTCAGGAAATACAACCCTAGTTTGTGTAATCTAGTTACCATTCTAGTAAATCTCTTCTGCACCCTCTCCAAGGCCTTGACACCCTACCTAAAATATGTTGCCCAGAATTGAACACAATACTCCAGCTCCAATACTCCAGGTCTCTCTGTTCCTGCGCCCTCTTTAAAATTGTACCATTTAATTCATATTGCCTCTCCTCATTCTTCCTACAAAAATGTATCACGTCACACTTCTCTGCATTAAATTTCATCTGCCACATGTCTGCCCATTTCACCAGTTTGTCCATTTACTCCTGAAGTCTGTTACTATCCTCCTCACTGTTTACTATATTTGTGAGTTTTGTGTCATCTGCAAACTTTGAAATGGTGCCCTGTATACCCAAGTCCAGGTCATTAATTTACATCAAAAAGAGCAGTGGTCCTAATACCGACCCCTGGGGAACACCACTGTATACCTCCCTACAATCTGAAAAACAACCGTTCACCGCTGCTCTCTGCCCCTTGGCCAATTTTGTATCCATGCGGCCACTGTCCCTTTAATCCCATGGGCTTTAAGTTTGCTAACAAGTCTATTATGTGGCACTTTGTCAAATGCCTTTTGAAAGTCCGTATACACAACATCAACCGCACTACCCTCATCAACCCTCTCTGTTACTTCATCAAAGAATTCAATCAAGTTGGCAAAACACGATTTGCCTTTAACAAATCCGTGCTGACTTTCATTTATTAGCCCATACTTTTCCAAATGCCACTTAATTCTGTCCCGGATTACTGTCTCAAAGTTTCCCCACCACCGACATTAGACTGACTGGCCTGTAGTTGCCGGGTTTATCCCTCTCCCCTTTTTAAACAGGGGTGTAAAATTTACAATCCTCCAGTCCTCTGGCACCACCCCCATATCCAAGGAGCATTGGAAGATTGTGGCCAGAGCCTCCGCAATTTCCATCCTTACTTCCCTCAGTAACCGAGGATGCGTCCCATCCGGACCGGGTTACTTCTACTTTGAGGACTGCCAACTTTAAGTGCCTCCTCTTTATCTATTTTTGTCCTATCCAATATCACTACTGCCTCTTCCTTTACTGCTACATTGGCAGCATCCTCTTCTCCAGTGAAGACAGATGCAACGTACTCATTTAGTACCTCAGCCATGCCCTCTGCCTCCACAAGAAGATTTCCTTTTCGGTCCCGAATCGGCCCCACCCTTCCTTTGACTTTCCTTTTACTATTCATGTTTATAAAAAACTTTTGGGTTCCTTTTTATGTTAGCCGCTAATCTATTCTCATACTCTCTCTTTGCTCTTATTCCCTTTTTTAGATCTCCTCTGTACTTTCTGTATTCAGCTTGTTTCTCTACTGTATTATTAACCTTATGATTATAATAAGCCTCCTTTTTCTGTTCCATTTTAACCTCTATATCTTTAGTCATCCAGGGAGCTCTAGCTTTGGATGCCCTTCCTTTCCCCCTCACGGGAATGTGTCTACTCAGTACACGAACCATCTCTTCTTTGAAGGCCCCCCATTGTTCAGTTACTGTTTTACCCACCAGTGTTTGATTTCAATCCACCTGGGCCAGATCCCTTTTCAACTCACTGAAATTCGCCCTCCTCCAGTAAAGCATGTTTACGCTTGATTGTACCTCGTCCTTTTCCATCACTACTCTAAACCTAATGATATTGTGATCACTGTTCCCCAAATGCTCCCCCACTGAAACATGCTCCACTTACCCCACTTCATTCCTAGAACTAGATCCAGCACTGCTTCCTTCCTCGTTGGGCTGGAAACACACTGATCAAGAAAGTTCTCTTGCACACATGAGGAATTCCTCCCCCTCTTTGCCCTTTACACTGTTACTATCCCAGTCTATATTAGAATAATTGAAGTCCCCCATTATCACTACTCTGTAGTTCTTGCATCTTTTTGTAATTTGCCTGCAAATTTGTTCCTCCACCTCCTTCCCACTATTTGGTGGCCTATAGTATACACCCAGGAGCGTAATAGCTCAGCTATTGTTCCTTCATTCTAACCAAATAGACTCTGTCTTTGGTCCCTCAACTACATCATGTTTCTCCAATGCTATATAGTTTCTTTGATCATTACCGCCACACCCCTCCTTTTTCTCCTTTCCTATCTTCCTGAATATCTTGTAGCCAGGGATATTAAGTTTCCAATCCTCCCCTTCTTTGAGCCAGGTCTTTGTTATTGCCATTATATCATAGTCCCATATGGCGACTTGTGCCTGCAGCTCACCAACCTTATTTACCATACTCCGTGCATTTACGTACATGCACTCCAAACCCAGACTGCTTCGCATTTTCCCATCTGATCCCTCCTATTTCTGAACTATTCTTTACTCTAGTGCTATCTGTCTCTCCCAGTCCTCTGTGCACCTTGTTTCCCCTCTCTAATGTTTCATCCTGGTGTGCACCCCACCTGCTAAATTAGTTTAATTCCTCAATAGTATCAAGTTTGTTAAGCATGATCTTCTTTTCTGAATGTGAGAAGTCGCACAACACCAGGTTATAGTCCAACAGCTTTATTTGAAATCACAAGCTTTCGGAGTGACTTCACCTGACGAAGGAGCAGCGCTCCGAAAGCTTGTGATTTCAAATAAAGCTGTTGGACTAAAACTTGGTGTTGTGCGACTTCTCACTTTTGTCCACCCCAGTCCAACACCGGCATCTCCACATCATGGCTTCTTTTCTGAAATCAGTGTTGGCTGCTTCTAATTATTTTCTCTTCATCTAGATATTTAGTAACTTTATCTTTAAAGATTCAAAAATTTACCCTACTACAGATGTTAAACTAGCGGCCCTGTAATTACCCAGATTCGCTCTGTTTCCCTTTGGATATTACATTGGCCTTTCTCCAGTCCTCAGACACACATGCACTCTTAATAGAATCCTGAAATATAATTTCAAGGGCCGTAGCTATTTCTTCCCCCATTTCCCTCGGAATGCTTTGTATCCCATCAGGTCCCAGACCGTTGTCCTCCTTTAGCTTAACAAAATTGTCAAATACTTTCCTTTTATTTATTGCAATATCTCTCCTCTTCTAACCAATTCAGGATTTACCTCTACCCCAATATCCTTCTCTGTTAACACTGCAGCGAAGTCCTTGTTAAGTATCCCAGCCAGTTTCCGTCTATCCTCAACTAACTCGGGATCCTCTCCCCTCAGGGGTTTCACCTTACATTTATTGACCCACTCGCCAGAGGGAATAGTTTTTCTCTCTCTCTACTCTATCAAAACCTCTCATCATCTTGAAAACCTCTATTAGGTCACCTCTTAACCTGCTCTGTTCCAAGGAGAACAGTCCTCACTTTTCTGACCTCTCATAACTGAAGTCCTTCATCCCTGGTGAACCTCCTCTGCACCCTTTCTAAGGCCTTTACATTTTTCCTGAAGTGTGGGGCCCAGAATTGTCCACAATACTCCAGCTGAAGCCTAACCAGTGATTTATAAAGTTCTAGCAGGATCTCCTTGCTTTTATATTCTATTCCTCTATTTATAAACCCAAGTAACGCTTTTTAACCACCTTATCATATTGCCCTGCCACCTTTGAAGGATTTGTGTATATGGACACCAAGGTCTCTCTGCTCATGTACACTTTTCAAAATCATGCCATTTATAGTGCACTGTCTTTCCATATTAGTCCTCCCAAAGTGCATCACTTCACACTTTACCGCATTGAACTCCATCTGCCGTGCTTCAGCCCATTTCACCATCCTGTCTGTCATCCTGAAGACTACAACTATCCTCATCAATATCTAGTGCGTTGCCAAGTTTCAAACTTTATAATGCTGCTCCCTACACCCGAGTCTAGGTCGTTTATAAAATGTTACTAGGTCGGTAACAATCCCTGGGCCATCCTTAGCAATCTCCCAATGTTACTAGTCTTCAAGAAATCCAATAGGGAATTCAGAAGAAACTTCTTTACCCAGAGAGTGGTGAGAATGTGGAACTCACTACCACAGGGAGTGGTTGAAGCGAATAGATGTATTTAAGGGGAGGCTAGACAAGCATATGAGGGAGAAGAGAATAGAGGGTTATGCTGATAGAGTTAGATGAGGAAAGATGGGAGGAGGCTCAAGTGGAACAAAAACGCCGGCATGGACTGATTGGGCCGAATGGCCTGTTTCTGTGCCGTATATCCTATGTAATACTCCCTGGGCCATCCTTAGCAACATTCCAATATTACTATAGCAAAATACTGTGGACGCTGGAATCCAAAACAAAAACAGAAAATGCTGGAAACACTCAGCAAGCCAGGCAGCATCCGTGGAGAGAGAAAGAGTTAATATTTCAGGTTGATGACCCTTCGTCAGAACTGGAAAAAGTTAGAGATGTAACAGATTTTAACCAGGTGCAGAGACAGGGAAAGGGAGGGAGGAGAGGAAAGGAAAGAACAAAAGGGACGGTCTGTGCTAGGGTGGAAGGCAGGAGACATTAAACGTTGCAAATGGGGATGGTAGAATCATCAACACCTGCCGCCTGAAAAAAATAGGGGCCGAGGTTATGGTCTGAAATTCTTGAACTCGATGTTGAGTCCAGAAGGCTGTAAAGTGCCTAAGCGAAAGATGAGGTGCTGTTCCTCGAGCTTACGTTGAGCTTCGTTGGAACAGTGCAAGAGGCCGAGGACGGAGAGGTCAGAGTGGGAGTGGAGCGGAGAATTAAAGTGACAGGCGACCGGAAGCTCGGGGTCACCCTACGTACTGAACGGAGGTGTTCCGCAAAGCGATCACCCAATCTGTGTTTGGTCTCCCCAGTGTAGAGGAGACCGCATCGTGAGCAGTGAATACAGTATACTAAATTGCAAGAAGTACAAGTAAATCACTGTTTCACCTGCAAGGAGTGTTTGGGGCCCTGGACAGTAGGAACGGAAGAGGTAAAAGGGCAGGGGTTGCATC
Source organism: Squalus acanthias (assembly GCA_030390025.1). Taxonomy (NCBI): domain Eukaryota; kingdom Metazoa; phylum Chordata; class Chondrichthyes; order Squaliformes; family Squalidae; genus Squalus; species Squalus acanthias. The sequence goes on from CM059451.1 coordinate 28,908,689, forward strand.
TCCTGCACTTGCATGGAAAGGTGCCGTGGTAAGGGTGTTGGAGGTGATTGAGGAGTGGTCCAGGGAGCGATCCCTTCGGAATGCTGAAAGGGGAGGGGAGGGGGAAGATGTGTTTGGTGGTGGGATCACGCTGGAGGTGGCAGAAGATGATCCGTTGAATGTGGAGATTGGTGGGGTGAAAGGCGAGGACAAGGGGAACCCTATCGTGGTTCTGGGAGGGAGGGAGAGGAAGGGGTGAGAGCAGAAGTGAGGGAAATGAAATGCATAGCATGGGGTTGTCACCATCATCTGCATCAACATCTTTAACAGGAAGCAGCACATCAGAGAAGGCCTGGCACAAATCTTCAGCTATACAGCCTGATGTTTCCAATGAACTAGTAGGTAATAAACCCTGATTATTCTTAGCAACAGTTACCCACAAGTGAGTTACAGGCTGGAATCTAATTGAGGAGTTCAAGGGTTTATATATTAGAACAACAGATACCCGGGAGTGAGTTACAGGCTGAAATCTAATCGAGGGGTTCGGGTGGTTTATATATAAAATAATAGATACCCGGGAGTGAGTTCCAGACTGGTATCTAATCAAGGGGTTTATATATAGAATAACAGATACCTGGGAGCGGGTTACAGGCTGGAATCTATTCGAAGATTTTATATATAGAACAAGATATGTGAACTGTGCAATTCTTGTTTTTAATTACAAAGCAGAGATCAAAGAAAAAAATTGAGTGTTCAGACTACTTACAGACCATTGACGAAGTCGTGCATTATTGAGCTCATACTTGTAAACGTCAATATCGGGATCAATGCAAATGGCAGCTGCAAAGAGTTGAAAGGTCATTTGTTAGAGCTGGGTCTGGAGGGCAGTGCCACCACAAATAAACCAGAATTATACAAATACAACAGTAATGAACACACAACCCCAGACGGATCTCCTTCCACAGCCCGTGTACACTCCACCCTGACTGGTTCAGGAAGCCCAGCTTGTGTCAAAGGTCCAACCCTAAACCACTAATACTCACTGCTACATTTACAGCAGATTCATCTGACTCAATGGTGGAATCACTCGACCTGCACTTGCGTCTGAGTGACAGCAGCAGCAAGGCTGTCTGGAACCTTGCCGACTGAAGGGTGTCTGACAACAGCTCCAACATTTTATCACCTTGTACCCAGCCTGAGCTCATTATTTCATCGAAGATGAAACGGATGGTCAGAGTCAGGACTGAGCATCTCCACCTGCCTGCCAGTTAGAGGACGAGAAGGGTATTACCCATCACTGGTATACCAAGAGATGAAGCAACTCACCCATCACCCTGCAACCAGCAGCACCTTCTGCCCAATTGTTCACTAAATCCATCCCTGTCGCAATGCTGCTCTAAGCTGTGCAGTGTCTCAAGTAAGTTTTTGTTGATTCGGGGAAGTTTTAAATAAGACTCCCCACATAGTGTCTCATGTTTCATTTCCAGTACAGGATATGGGTGAATGACAATATGCATGTACATTCAGCCAGAAGTTACTTTTTGGTCAGTCCTCCCATTTATTCAACATATAAAGAAAAAAAATCAGTAGCATTGGTGAATCTATACCACCACCATCTGTAATGGGACAATTTACTCCTGCTTCACCTTGTGTCTGCTCAATCACCATGATGCCCTCCCCCACCCAATCCCTCCAAACAGTGATCTGGCCAGGGACTCACCGTGGGAGGAATCTGGGTACAAGGCATCATCCTATCATTCTCTGTTGGGACAGCATGCTGCGACATCAACTGCTGCCCTCATACAAACTGAAGATCAAAGATCCAAATATATCCTTGCAGATACCAGGACTAGAAGCAGTACTACTTCTTAGGCAAGTGTTACGATTAAGGATTGTTGGCTATTTGGCCAAGGAGGGATTTTTGTTTTAAGCTAAAACACATTTCCGGTTCAGACTTTACGGGTTAATTCACAAAGCTACAGCCTTCTCTAGTTCCATTTTAACATAGGAAAAGGATGGAGCAAACCTAAACAAAGAGGAGATTGATATATTAATGAGCCTGCCATTGAAACTGGTACCCATATTGATCTGGAGCAATAGAGGGTTCATTATTTCATTTCAGATGCTTCCAGTAGCTATTCACAGGAGGTGATGTTCATGCGTATACAGTGTGGGGTTGTCTGGTAGAAATCTACTTTTTCGGAGGGAAGTAGCTGGGTAATTAGCAGTTCTACTGGCCAACCCTTGGACAAGGAAGGAGTCAGGGGAAAAACTGACAAACTTCCAGTCAAGGAAGAACACAAAAAGTACAAAAGACCCACATGTTGGAGGTCAGTTAGAAAAGAAATCTGCTATGGGAAACAGGTAGGCCTGTTGATTTAAAGAAGTTGAAGATCAAGTCCAGAAGATACCCCTGTCTGATTCAGTGATACAGTTGCTCCAAGAAGAGGCCACTAAATGGGACAGTGTGGTGTGGTTTATTATTTTCTTTATGAAGAGGAGAAACTGATGTGAGTTGAAGTAACCTGTTATAACTGTTAGTCTGTATGTTCACTTACTGACTGTAAAATAAAGCAGCTTAACGATTCGGATCAGTTTATCCTTCAGGAGATTGGAGTAATGCAAGTGAAGGCACGTGTATAGATCACGATTCAGTTCATAGAACAAGGGGGTCTTCATTGTTACAGCCCCTTCCCAGGTTATGCTATCGTGTGTCCAGATATTGGGTAGCAAAAGACCCAAAATTCGTAAAGTCATAAAGTACATCTATAAGATGAAGTTCAGGCCCTCGGCTGAGACTCTCAAGTCAGAATTTCCATACACTCTTCACAAAGTTGGAAATGAAGGGGCATTTGTTAATCCTTTTTTTCTTTGATGAGAACATGGGAAGCAGAAACCAGTGACCTTTACCACCTAGAAAGACAAGGGCAGCAGGCGCATGGGAACACCACCACCTCCAAGTTCCGCTCCAAGTCACGCACCATTCCTTCATCGTCGCTGGATCAAAATCCTGGAACTCCCTCCCTAACAGCTCTGTGGGAGTACCTTCACCACACGGACTGCAGCGGTTCAAGAAGGCGGCTCACCACCACCTTCTCGAGGGCAATTAGGGATGGGCAATAAATGCTGGCCTTGCCAGCGACGCCCACATCCCATGAATGAATAAAAAAAAATTGCTGCTAAATGTATACTGATCAAACAGGACTTCAACTGTTCAATGAGATACTTTTAGGTATTCTAGCAAGATGTACCCAACATGTAAAAGTACACATTGAAACAATGAGCAAATACTAGACCAAGGGAACCAGATACATGAGGGGATCGGACTGACAAGTGGCAGATGTTGTTTAATATGGAGAATTGCAAGGTGAAAAGACTGGGACAGAGGAATAAGCAGTAGTAATATAAGATGCACAGTAGTAGACTACAGGACACAATATAAGGAAAGGGAATTGAGATGGGTGACTTGCTGAAACCAGCAATTTAAAAAATGGCAAACAAGATCTCAGAGTGCATAGACAGGGGTATTGAACAGAAGTCCCAGCAGGAGATAATGAGCTTGTATTGAGCACTGATTCAGCCCCACCTGGACTCCTGAAGACCATTATGGTCACAGTACTATACAGGGACACACTGGCTTTGGAGAGAGTACAGAGGAGGCTAACTCAACTGATACTGGGGATTAGGCGCCAGAGTACTGCAGCAGTTTAATCAACTAAAACCGTGCAGCTTCCCAGCATAGCACACTGGTAAGCTTCCCACTGCTTGTCCATCTGTTGGGGTGTAGGGTTACAGGGTTATCTGGAGCCAAATGAGAATAGGTCTACTACTCCAGGTTCATAGGTCAGCCAGGCTAGTTGGTCAATCACCAACAGTGGCCCCGAGTACTGAAGACCAACCTAGCTCAGTTATCAGATTACTGACTCCATCAGAGGGTTAACTTGGTTCTAAACGTGCATCGCCAAACATGTCGTCTTGAAGCCACTTTCGACCCCAAAGATACCCCACTGAGGACAGTCACGAGTCGGTTATTTAATAGCTGACAAGCGAGGGTTTGAGCCCTCACGAGGTGAACAAGAGGCACCAGGAGCTCGTCACGAGGAGCACAAGTCGCTACAAGATGTCCGAGTGCGATGCCACCACCCTTTTGACCTCAGCACGGAAGCACAGGACACCACTGAACGATGACGCCACCAGATGGAGGTGTGGAGCGTCAGCAGCAGCCGCTTGTCTCTCTCTAACCTAATCACATTAGGCACGAACCTTGAATGTACAAGCATACCCAGCCTCTGGGCAAAGCATTCCAGCTGCTGTCATCCCAAATCCCCAAGTTTCCTCATTAGCTATATAATGGGCATCTGTCTCCAGTGTGGTGGAAGGACATACACAGCTTGTGCTATTGCCAGTCACCTTGATGTTCTAGGTCCACATACCAGGACTAATGGTCACCAATTGCTACAAGATGCACTGCAGCAACTCGCCAAGGCTTCTTCGACAGCACCTCCCAAACCCATGACCTCTTCCACCTAGAAGGACAAGGACAGCAGGTGCATGGGAACACCACCACCTCCAAGTTCCCCTCCAAGTCACACCCCATCCTGACTTGGAAATATATCGCCGTTCCTTCATTGTCACTGGGTCAAAGTCCTGGAACTCACTGCCTAACAGCACTGTGGGAGTACCTTCACCACACGGACTGCAGCGGTTCAAGAAGGTGGCGTGCCACCACCTTCTCGAGGGCAATTAGGGATGGGCAATAAATACTGGCCTTGCCAGCGACGCCCACATCCCGAGAATGAATTTTAAAAAATCCAGATCCTCCCCTACACTGGGGAGACAAAACATAGATTAGGTGACCGCAGATGCAACCCTGAGCTCCATGTCACTTGTCACTTTAATTCCCTGTCCCACTCTGACCTCTCCGACTCTGTCGTCTACACTGTCCAAATGAAGGTCAACCAAAGGGTGAGGAACACCACATTATCCTTCTATTAGGCATTTTACAGTCCTCTAGCCTTAACATTGACTTTAACTATAGCTCCCACTTTCTTTACGGCAGGATGGGTGGGTGTGTTTGTGTCCGGGAAGATGGCAGGTTGGCACTTGGGGTGGAGACCAACGTTCGCTCTAAGCTGCGCGGATGTCTGGCACAGCCCGGGACCGGCTTTTCCAATGTGAAATTGTGTATGCGTGAAACTTTGAATGAGCCGCGCAGCCCGTTAAAGGGACCGCGCACCCAAAAACAAATTGGGGGAAACATTGGTGGAGCCCCTCCGTTGGAGCACCCTGCTGGCAGGGGAGTCTGCGCCCTTACAGTCTGCCTGCTTTTCATCTCTTCAGACCGCGAGATCCTGCCATTTCCATTCCAGACCTGACTTACCCCTACCCCCTTGGCTATTCACACGTTCCTCGTCTCTCTTATTATGCTTCTTCCAATCATCTTGTGTAATTATCTCTGCCACCCTGCCTTCTTTGTAAACACAATTTTTTTTTTTTTTTATTCGTTTATGGGATCAGGGCATCGCTGGCAAAGCCAGCATTTATTGCCCATCCCTAATTACCGCTCATTTCACCCGTACTTCCTCACTCGTGGGTGTATCTTTTCTTTAACTCCTCCTTCTCCTGATCCGATTTAAATGCTGCTCATTTTTTGTTATTCCAGTTCTGATGAAGGGCAAGTGCCTGAAACGTTAACTCGGTTTCTCTCTCCACAGATGCTGAGCGTTTCCAGCATTTCCTGTTTTGTTTCAGATGCAGTTTTTAAAAAAAAAATCTGCAGTGGGAACTTGCCGTCAACGAAAGAAGACCAAGTACCCTTCACCCCTTCTCAGTGTGATCCTGAAAAACAGTGTTCAGGTTTTACGGGACACCCAGCAGGATCCCCAGGTACCAATACGGATCAACAATTTCAATCAATATCCTCGCAATCCCCTGTTGAGCCAAGCTACATCACAATACTGCACTTGGGAGTACTCACTAGTTATCTTATTGTTTAGGATGGTGAGTAGAGTGCATTGTAGAGAAGAGTACAAGTCCACTGGGACTGTGTCAATGGTCCATTAAGTCCGGCAGCAAGCCAATACTGATTTCAGATTTTGCATTGGGTGCAGTTGGGATTTGTTCCAATTTACAAGAGAGATTGGTAAACAGGATGGATCTGAAAAGCTGCTGAATAATTGCCTTGGCACCTTCCTCAGTAAACAATATTAACTGATGGGGATCAAATAATACTTTTTGAAATGTTAAGAATTTTACAAGTAATTATTTTATATTTGTGTTACTTTTGGCAAGGAGCCCGAGACGATATCTTGTTGACACCAGTTGAAAAATATGACAGAAAAGAATCTGTGGGACCAGGACTGGGTTCACCAGGAAACGCGACCCGGGACTGGGTCAGGGTTCACCGGGGTTCGTCACCCGGGACTGGGTCGAGGGGATCCAGGACTGGGGGAGTTTACGGAGGCTGGTGATCTGGGACTGAAAAGTGAGTGAACCAGTAGAGAATGACATCAAGACAAAAACGATCAAATCCCCCCCCCCGCCCCCCCGAGAAAGGACCTGCAAGAAAAAAAACAAAAAACCTCTATGCCCAACTCCTCAAAGACTGAAACACAAGGGGCTAGAAATTCATTATATAGCCCTGGGATGGACGGTATCTTTAGAAAAAGCTGGAGAATTAGCACCAGGCGCTAATGGTTTAGACTGCACGCAAAATTCATTCTCACTACTCAAAGAAATGATTGGGGCGCTAAATCAAGTCTTAAAGGCCTAGCTCAGTGGCGTTACACTCAAAGGGTGGACCAATATCGGGTGCAATCTAATCTCAACTCATCAATGCCACAGGCTTTTCCCAGTACTTAAAGGGGAGGTTCATTGACGCTGCAGCACCTCATTCTTAGCATTGCTGGCTGTGCAGCTGGCTCAGCAAGCAGAAGCAGGACAAGGAGATGGGGCCGGAGGACTGAAGCAGGTGTGCTCATGGCAGATCCACCTCAGTCGGGTGGTCAGGGTGACTGAATGCTTCAGCAAATGTTACATACCACCATCTGTACCACAAGCTTCACACTGCCCAAAGCACCAGACCCCAGCGCTCACCCACCAACAATCTCTACCTACCAACACTCACACCCACATCTCATGTCTTGCATACAATGACAGCTATTCAACTATGGCAGGCGCAAGGGTCATTAGTTATTAGAATGAATGTGATGTGTGATATGTTTATGCATCGATTTATAAATGGAGTTTGCAATATTTTGTGATCTGTCTCATTTCACCTTTGCATCCAGGAGGACGCTGTATTATGGCATGACACATGGATGTGGTGAGCAAAAGGGAGCTGGGGTTTAAGTCATCCTGGTGTGAAGCTGGAGGTCTGTTTGGAGGAGGTGGCAGAGTTGTGTGACCACCACCTTGGTGATGTGGGGCCCTCCAATACACTACTCCTCGCTTAATTGGAGGTAGGAGAAGTGCTCTCAGAATACCCTTGGAGGGCAAGGCCTCCTGTTGAGAGCCCTAATGGCCCTCCTCCTCCCTCTGGCCACATGTTCTAGTCTTTCTCGCTGCCTCCGCTCCCTCTGCCGTAGATCCTGGAGGGCCAGGTAGACTGCCAGTACAACCCCCATTAATGTAAGCCAAGTGTAGCACTTTGATATTTTTAAAGAATAAATATAACTACTTTTTAGTTACCACAACACTCCTGATACAAAAGAACCTTTAAATTCCTGAATTAAACTGTTGCACAATGTCAAACTAACAAGAAAGCATTGACGATCCACTAACCTAACAGCTGGGACTGATTACTCATGACCCCTTAAATAACGTCCCTGGAGCCAGCTTCCGCCTGCTTGACGCCTCCTCTCCCCGTCACTGTCTCGTTGAGGTGCTAAGGTAGGTGGCGAAAATCAATTTTGCAGACCGGGCACCCAGTGAGCGTTGCACGCTCACTGACATCACGATCTGCCTGGCGTTGAAGTCCCTGGCAGTGCAACAGGGGGACTGGATTTGCCGTGCGTCGCTGGATTCGCCTCGCCCTGGCGCTACTGCATTAGCGCCCCGAACTGAATTTCCCCCCCGCCCCCAAAGGATTTTTAGAAGCAGGAAAAGGCAATTAGACTGCACGGTCCTGTCCTTTTTAATTTTAACCCCACTTCCTCAATCCGCTCGACAGAAACTGCTCTTCAATCCATTTATTCTGTGCATTCACATCCTGTCAGGTAATGCTGCTAAAAGCTGTATGAAATCTCACCTCAGAATCGGTGAGGAGATTTGCAAGATAAACAGGTGTAGTGACACACCAGGATTCCACACATGTAATACAGTCCAAACACAGTAGGCGCCAGACTTCCCTGTAAACTGTGTTAAAAATGTTGTTGGCTTCTGCACGTTAGAATTGCTGTCTGCCTCTGTGCTGTCAGACTGCTTATCCGACATCCAAACATGTGTAAGTCACAACTTCCTCCAGCTCAACATCGGAAAGAGTGAAGCCAGTCTTCAGCGCCCACCACAAATGTTGCTCCCTTGCCAACGATTCCATCCCCCTCCCCAGCCAGAGACCATCCACAACCTCAGTCACATTTTGGCCTTGAACAGAGCTTTTAACTAGAATCGACTACCCCAATACCCAGCTTGTTGGCCGCCATCTTCCATGAACTCCAACCTATCCAAAACTCTCCTGTCAGTATCCTGTCCCACACCAGGCCCCACTTGGCCTTTAACTGCATCGTTAGAAAAAGGTGTAGTGCCAGAGGACTGGTGGATAGCTAACGTAATACCGATATTTAAGAAGGGGGATAAGAACATGTCCAGGGATTTATAGACCCGTCAACTTAACATCGCTGGTAGGAAAAATAATGGAATCCCTACTAAAGGAGAAAATAGAAGATCATCTAGAAACCAAAAATATAATAATGAATAGTCAACATGGATTTCAAAAGGGAAAGTCTTGCTTGACCAACCTCATTGAATTTTTTGAAGAGGTAACAGAGAGAGTAGACAATGGTAATGCAGTAGATGTAATTTAACTAGATTTTCAAAAGGCCTTCGATAAGGTACCCATAATACACTCATGAACAAGGTCAGGGAATGCGGAGTCAGGGGACAAGTAGCAGAATGGATTGCTGGCTAGCTTCAGGACAGAAAGCAGAGAGTAGGAGTAAAGGATAGCTATGCACAGTGGCAGAAGGTGGGTGTTCCGCAAGGATCAGTGCTGGGACCAATGCTGTTCACAATTTACATTAATGATTTAGACTTGGGAATCAAAAACACAAATTCTAAATTTGCGGATGATGCCAAATTGTGGGGGGATAGTCAATACTGAGGAGGACTGCAACAAGTTACAGGAGGACATTAATAAACTTGCAGAATGGGCATATAATTGGCAAATAAAGTTCAACACAGATAAATGTGAGGTATTACATTTTGGTAGGAAGAATAGGGAGGTCACTTATCACTTGGAGGGTGCGAGTTTAGGTGGGGTAGAAGAACAAAGAGATCTGGGAGTACAAATACACAAATCACTAAAAGTTGCGGCACAGGTTAGCAAGGCCATTAAAAAAGCAAACCAAGCACTAGGGTTTATTTCTGGAGGGATAGAATTGAAAAGTAGGAAAGTTATGCGAAACCTGTATCGAACCTTGGTTAGACCACACTTGGAGTACTGTGTACAGTTCTAGTTGCCATATTATAAAAAGGATATATAGAGGCACTGGAGAGGGTGCAGAGAAGATTTACTAGGATGATACCAGAAATGCGAGGGTATACATATCAGGAAAGGATGAACAGGCTAGGTCTCTTTTCTCTTGAAAAAAGGCTGAGGGGTGACCTTAATAGAGGCCTTTAAAATTATGAAAGGTTTTGATAGAGTGGATACATAGAGAATGTTTCCACTTGTGGGGAAGAGCATAACTAGAGGCCATCAATATAAGATAGTCACCAAGAAATCCAATAGGGAATTCAGAAGAAACTTCTTTACCCAAAGAGTGGTGAGAATGTGGAACTCACTACCACAGGGAGTGGTTGAAGTGAATAGTATAGATGCATTTAAGGGGAGGCTAGACAAGCAGATGAGGGAAAAGGGAATAGAGGGTTATGCTGATAGATTTCGATGAGGAAAGACGGGAGGAGGCTCGAGTAGAGCATAAACGCCGGCATGGACTGGTTGGGCCGAATGGCCTGTTTCTGTGCCGTATATCCCATGTAATCCTATGTAATGCATCCTCACCAGCCTACATTGGCACCCTGTCCCTCAACACATTAAAATCCCTGTCCTCGTCGACAAATTGCTCCTCAGCGTTATCCCACCCGATCACTGCAATCTACTCCAGTCTTGTACCATCTCCTGAATGCTCTCTTCTGTGCAGCCCACCCTTGACACCCCACCCCACCACCATAGGTGGGGCAGCCTTCAGCTGCCTTGGCCCTGCTCTCTGGAACTCCCTCCCCAAACTCCCCACCTTTAAAAACCAACTCAAAACCCAACTCTTTGATCAGGCTTTCTGTCAAGCCTCCTAATCTCGCCCTTCCTGGCGTGGGGTTCTCTAATTTGTCTCTCTGTGAACTTTCTTTTTATATTTTAAAGGCATGATACAAGTGCAAGATGTTGTTGTTGAAGGGGAATCATCTCACCTGCATGCTCTGAAGAACATTTAGGAAGTCATTCATTCCCGTCAGATGTTCCACATCCTGGAACAATGCCACCAGCAGTGTCGGGGTGATAGCAATGGATCGAGTGAAGAGAACACGAGCAAAGCGGGACCACGTCAAGTTCAGGAAGCCCTTCAAATAAAAATGTACATTTCTGAGTACTTCACTCAAAGATTGGATATTCTGTACATACAGTGTACTACAGTGTCTCATCAAACACTCCCAGGGCAGGTACAGCACAGGTTAGATACAGAGTAAAGCTCCCTCTACACTGTCCCATCAAACACTCCCAGGGCAGGTACAGCACAGGTTAGATACAGTAAAGCTCCCTCTACACTGTCCCATCAAACACTCCCAGGGCAGGTACAGCACGGGTTAGATACAGAGTAAAGCTCCCTCTACACTGTCCCATCAAACACTCCCAGGGCAGGTACAGCACGGGTTATAGAGTAAAGCTCTCTCTACACTGTCCCATCAAACACTCCCAGGGCAGGTACAGCACGGGTTAGATAGAGTAAAGCTCTCTCGATATCACCTCAACAATGTATGTGAACCTGAACCTCAAAAGAGAATCTGTGTCTAAATTTAACATTCCCACTTTCCCATCTGCTATTGTGCGAGCGACATGGATTGTGGTAGTTTTGTACTCTGTTTCCATTAAGATTTGATTTGAGACAGTCTCAAACTGATTTCTTGGAGAACCCTTTCAGCCAACAGACAGACGAGAGTTTGATCAGTATGTGCTGTGTGGAAACCCAGGTGAATGGAAAGTGTAGTAGCCACAGTACCAGCCAGAGTCTCCGAGATAGAGACAGAGAGAAGCACTGAGCATGTATAAAATGATTAGATTGTGTCAGTCATAATTAGTGGTATTTATACAAAATCTATCCGAATGGAAGTATCCTCAATGCTATTGGGTCTCAGAAGTCCCAAAGTTCTTCACATCCAATTAATTATTTTGAAGTGCAGGGCCAGTGACCATTGTTGGGTTGGCAAATGTCAGAAGCAATCACGGCAAAAATATAGCCTCGTCTTATCCTGACCAATATTACAACCCCTCACCTCTGCAGATATTCACAGAGCAATAGTAAGACCCCTATAGTTCACTGGCTCACTGAATGCTCCTCGTGACCGAAACAGGTTTGTAGGAAACAAGGAAACTCTGAGTAAAGCAACAAAAAAAGCCACACAGAAATTCTTAGTTAAAGATTACCTCCATGACGAACTGTCCGGAGTATGTTCCGGTCATGGTTGAACTCTGACCTGCAGCCAGGATGCCAATGGCCCAGATGTAGAGAGCGGCAGCACCAAAATAGCAGCCCAACACAACACCCTGAGACAAAGACAACAGGAAGGTTATCACACGTGAGTGCAGCCAAGTCCTCACTGACTGAAATATAAGTGCTCTACATAATCAACAAGATGGATCTTTACTATGCCCCAATAGTCACGAACATTTACTGGGTGGTGGCAGAGATTTTTCTGGATTTTAGAACAATACCACAGTAAAACCAAACCAAAGGAATCAGTGAAATTTCAGCGAAAGAGAGAGAGAGAGAACGAGAGGGAGCAGGAACATGAGTGAGTCTGAGAGCCTATACAAGAGAAAGATAGTGTTCGCATGCGAGAGACCAAGAATGCACGAGATAGAAATGCAGAGAGGGGGAGAGCAAGAGAGATGCAGAGCGAGTGAGAGCGCAACTGAGACAGAGAGAGGGGGAGGCCGAGAGCACATACAAGCGAGAGATCAAGAGGCACAACCAGATGAATTGAGCGTGGATTCACTGTAACTGCACTGGGGCCCAGTCATTCATAACAGGGTCCATATTCGCTTTGCTGTGTGCCATCATGCAGAACAGTTTCACTTTCACCCTGGTAACCTCAGTTAATCACCCATATACAGCAATTAGAAACAGCGCATTTGTATTTTGCTGGAAGAGTGCATTTTGAAATCTTGATTTACGGCGATTTTCAGTTTCAAAACAACACTGGGGTACTTTCTCCACCCATACCCATGGAAGAACTGAACGGGCTGTGCTGAAAGCCATTCCGGTCTGGTTTAAATGCAGCTCCACTTACCCCTTTGTAGATATTAACATCTAAAGTCTTGTTGTTCAGAGGGAAGAGAGAGGAATGATGACTGCTGCTGTTGAAACAATCATTATGCTTGAAAAAGAAAAAACAAAGAAAAAAGTTTGATGAAAGTGTGAAATACAAGCCGCAGCATACAGCATCATTCACCTCTCCGTAACCTTTCGCAATGTATTTACCCTGCAGACTTGTCACAGCTCAATACCACAACATGCTTTCTGCTTGCCGCTCCTTCAGTTGTCTCTTCTCTTGACTTGTGCTGGGCTACAGATCCACAGCTGCTGGGAGCCCTCTGGTCTCTCGTCAAAATAGCCACTGGGCAAACGACATTCTTGTTTTAAAACTGGACTTTATTGAGGTGACCGAGGAACAGATGACTTCCCTCAGCCTTGCTATCCTGGGAATGCTCGGAGCAGCCCAGCCTTCTGCCCCATCGGAGGAATCGAGGGAATGCCACCCGAGTGGGACAGGCTCCAGTGCAGCATCCACATTGGCCTGCGAGAAGTTCGTGCAGGAAGCTCTCAGCTGCAGCCAGTGCATGGCACGGGGAGACCCAAGGACCAGAGCGGGAGGGAAAGCATCCTTTCACATGTCTCAATACACTCAGTGGGCCAATACACTGACGAGTGAGATACTGACCCAGACAGAACAGGAAGGTCCCAGCCGCCACCCCAGGCCTCTGCTGAGTGAGCTAATGTCAGCCAAGGTGACAGAAGGGTCACTAACCATGACATCAGCATCCCTGGGCTAGGGATGATAAAAGGAAAATCAGCCACGGTTCCTGCTCACTATAGTGACCAAAATCACCCCAGTTCAAATTCAGGTCAACAAACTTAGCAGAAGGCCAATGGAATGTTGGCTTTCATTGCTAGGGGGATAGAATCTAAAAATAGGGAGGTATTGCTTCAGTTGTACAAGGTATTGGTGAGACCGCACCTGGAATACTGCACACAGTTTTGGTGTCCATACTTAAGAAAAGACATACTTGCTCTCGAGTCAGTACAAAGAAGGTTCACTCGGTTAATCCCGGGGATGAGGGGATGGACATATGAGGAGAGGTTGAGTAGATTGGGACTCTACTCATTGGAGTTCAGAAGAATGAGAGGCGATCTTATTGAAACATATAAGATTGTGAAAGGGTTGGATCGGGTGGATGCGGGGAGGATGTTCCCGATGATGGGTGAAACTAGAACTAGGGGGCATAGTCTTAGAATAAGGGGCTGCTCTTTCAAAACTGAGATGAGGAGGAACTACTTCACTCAGAGGGTGGTAGGTCCATGGAATATGCTGCCCCAAAAAGCTGTAGAAGCTACATCATTACATAAATTTAAAACAGAAATAGACAGTTTCCCAGAACTAAAGGGAATTAAGGGTTACGGGGAGCGGGCAGGAATTTGGACATGAGTCTAGGTTCGGATCGGTCATGGCCCTGTGGGTAGCGTAGCGGGCCCAAGGGCCGTGTAGCCTGATCCTGCTCCTATTTCGTGTGTCCAATTCTGTTAGATTCAGGAGATGGTTCTGTGATAGTAGATTGGCGGTTAGGATCAGATCAGCCATGATCTTATTGAATGGCGGAGCAGGCTCGAGGGGCCAATTGGCCTACTCCTGCTCCTATTTCTTATGTTCTTATGGAGCAGGGACCGTTCTGGTCTGTCTGGCTCAATACAACACCATGTCTTGCAATTATTCACTGAGCCAACAGGGGGAGCCCAAGCATTGAAAATTGTGCTATTCATTTCTCCTCTCGATTGACAATAGGGCCAACACTTAGCAAATCAAATGAATGAAGTAAGACTCTGTTGTCCAATACATCAACCATTAGTCACATGTGGCTAATTGGGAATCTAGACGTGGCTAATTGCACTGCGGATTAATAAATAAAAAATGAGTGATAGACACCGTCGATCGGCCTGTGATCTCAATACTCAGAATTGCACGGCCGATGCATGTGAACTTTAACCTTTCTGTGCGTTTGTTAGTAAAATGGCAAGTCAAAAAGCAGAGTGTGCGAGTGTTTTTTGATCTTTGAGTGCTTTACTTCCTCGGTTACTGAACGGTGACGGTGGGAGATGTTTAAGTACAGTAAATGTACACGTGGAGCACATTTCTCGGTTTTGTGTGTGAAGTGTTTCCTACTAAAATTAGTGCAGGTGATTAAAACGGTATCGCCGTAGCAACACCTGTGGCTAGTCAGCGTTTTCTACTGGACAACAGGCACATGAATGTATACAGGATCGCCATGCACTGTCTGCAGGCTGCACAGACCACGGACAAAAAGTGGAAACGAGGGAAGGAGCAACGTCAGCCTGAAATCAGCCTGAGCTCTGCCAGCCTGCTCCAGTGGCAACACAACCTGCCCATACCGGCATTGAAGGGGACAGTGCAAGTAGAGAAGGCCATGAAATAGATCATTGAAGAGGCAATGTGAAACTTGTACAAGACCCCAGTTAGAGTATTGCATACAATCTTGGGCATCCCATTATAGGAAGAGATTAGACTGGGTGGGATATTAAAGGGTATGGGGAGTGAGGGGGAGAGTGGGATTAGACTAGGTGGGATATTAAAGGGTATGGGATTAGACTGGGTGGGATATTAAAGGGTACGTGGAGTGAGGGGGGTGGGGGGGGGGGGGGGGAGTGGGATTAGACTAGGTGGGATATTAAAGGGTACGTGGAGTGAGGGGGGGAGTGGGATTAGACTGGGTGGGATATTAAAGGGTATGGGGAGTGAGGGGGAGAGTGGGATTAGACTGGGTGGGATATTAATGAGTATGGGGAGTGAGGAGAGTGGGATTAGACTGGGTGGGATATTAAAGGATACGGGGAGTGAGCAGGAGAGTGGGATATTAAAGGGTATGGGGAGTGAGGGGGAGAGTGGGATTAGACTGGGTGGGATATTAAAGGGTATGGGGAGTGAGCAGGAGAGTGGGATTAAACTGGGTGGGATATTAAAGGGTATGGGGAGTGAGGGGGAAGAGTGGGATTAGACTGGGCGGGTCACTGCGAAAATGACTGGCACAGATTTGATGGGGCAAGTGCTCTATTTCTGTGCTCGAACATTCGGTGATTCTGTATTGGAGCTGGGATTTGGGAATGGCCAACGAAAAGGCTGCGTTTCCCATGGAGTGCGATGACTCCCACACTCACCACTTGCTCGTTGGTCTTATTATAAAAAGCTTCCGCGAACACCGCGACCACGAAGACGTTGATGAGGAACGACACAAACAAAGCCACGCAGGCTTCGATGAAGAAGTAGCGATTCGCCTCCTTCACTTCATTCTTATTGGCTCGGTTCACGTCCCTGGACTGAGAAAGAGAGAATGTCAGCACTAGCATTTCAGAGTGCGCGGCGTGAGTGGTTGAATGAAAGCTCCTTCAGCAAGGAGAGACCTTTTGAACAGTCCTGAACTTCCTTTTCAGTTATGTCAGTAAAGCACTGTAACCTGGGCAGGACGGGGAGATAATCAGACAGGCGACACCGAGCAGAGAATACCTACAGTATTACATCAGGACACATGTTGGGCTCACATCACACAACATATTTCCTGTCATTTGTGCCCTTGGAATGCTGCCCAAGTCGGTCTTGGATCACAGGATTTATTTAGGCCACTGTGTCTAGTACAATCCATCAGCCTGATTGCATTACACAAAGCACCAAATTCGTAAGAGTTTGAACTTGTTAAAAATGGTTTCATCTTCGGCTGCCAGCAATGCCAACCCACATCACCAACCTGAGGCGGGTGCCATAAATGGTCCCAGCACACGCCCTCAATATGTTCGTGACCCAAGTGCCAGGAATGGGTCGGGGGCACAGGCAAGGGGCAGGTGGAAGTTCCGGCCAGCTGATGTGCCACATCTGGGGTTCCACAGACAAATCCAGTGCAGATGTGTGCACATTGGGTGAGGAGTGGGATCGAGCTTGGCTGCCAACATCCACCACTTATGCTCATACATTAAGAGTGGCTACTTGTGGGAGGTATGGGATGGTAACTGATGTTTGAAGAACCGTACCCCAGCACCTTCAGGAGAAGGGGTGGGCGTCAAGTCACGGTGTTAAAAAACTGAACTACCCAACTCTGCCGTCCCCCCCATGCTTGAGGTCATTTAAAACGGGTTCAATGTTCAAAAATACACTTGAAAATAAATTCACCAACATTCCACAGGTGCCAGAGTCCTGTACCCACCCAAACTAGGCGAGATGGGGGCAGCTAAGTGAGATGGGGCAGTTCCATTCCAATCCAACCCTGCTCACACATGGGCCCACTTTCAAACACTCTCACCCCCTTCAATATATTGTCCTCGCAAGGAGATTACACAACGAGTTATGATGATCTGGAATGCACTGCCTGATAGGGCGGTGGAAGCAGATTCAATAGTAACTTTCAAAAAGGAATTGGATAAACACTTGAAGGGAAAAATGTACAGGGCTATGGGGAAAGAGCAGGGCGGTGGCACTAATTGGAGAGCTCTACCAAAGAGCCCGCACAGGCACGATGGGCCGAATGGCCTCCTTCTGTGCTGTATCATTATCTATACACACAATGAAATGAGTCAAAGCCAGGTACCTTGAATTTATTGGAAGCAGTTGGGAGTAATGTTTCCTTTAAGCTGCGTGGTTGCACAGCTGTCTGGAGGCCCCGCGCAGCCCGGGACTGGCTTTTCAAAGCGGAGATTTTGCGTGGCTTGTTAAAGCGGTGTCAGAGGTTGGTCTTGGAGGCCGGCCGCAGTGCAGCGTTGCCAGCGGTCTCGGATTTGCTGGTGAAATTCAATTTTTTGGGGGGGAATTGGCATTGAAATCTACGCAAACTATCGCTCTGTGATTTGGGGCATTTACATTTTAAGTGGTCACTGTGCCATCTGCAGCAACGGGCATCCCACACTGCTGTGGCACAGGCGACGGGATGTGTCAAATAAAGTATTTCCGTCATTTTATTATTTCAATACACTCGCCTGTACATGGGCGAATGTACTGAATGTCGCCTGTATAATGGGCGAATGTATTGAATGTCACTGGTCACGCCTGGTAGGAAAATGGGCAAGGACACAGGGCAACATGTCATGCCATGCCCTCTTCTAGTTCTACTGACAAATTGGTGGAGGCAGGATGGGAAATGCTGGCCAGTATTGAGCACTCATTTACCACCAAGTAACAAGCAGCTCTACTTCAGTCAGCCTGAAATATAAAAGGGAACTTTGAAAAGATAAGTATGAGAATACACACGATACTCACCTTGACCAAAGCAGAGTGCAGGTAGATATTGTGGGGCATGATCACAGCTCCGACGATTCCAACCGCCTGTTCCAACTGGCGGGTTCCACAGCCTTGACAGTAGGGCACAAACATCCCCTTCAGCAGCTGGCCCTGGTCTGGCTTTACAGTCACATACTGTGGGGCAGAGTAACAATCTTGAGTAAAGAAAAACGAAACCTCTGAAATGGTAGATTATCTACCTTGTAGGGTCTTCAATTCAAATGATATGCATCCTACACACTATAGGAGTACAATCTAGTTGGATTGGATCTGGGAAACCACAAGCTTAGTCTGTACATTGAAAATTGTCATGGCTTTGAAGATGGACAGTGTGGCGCATGGGTTTCCACTATCATGTCGTACAAACCCCTAGGACTTGTGCCACTGCACCAGGTTATTTTGACCTGAAGCTAAATTGATGGATGGGTGGGGCTGTGATATGGTGATACAGATCATTCAAGGAATGAAGACAATCCTACAAGGTACCTAATCATCATCTTTACTATAGCATCCTCCACACACTGTAGGATCACAACAAAGTAGTACGACGTAGCAGGGGAGAGGCCCTGCAGAGAAGGCAGAACACCAGCTGTCAGAACAGATTTGCCAATGACATTGCATGCCATCGTCAAAGCTGAACAGTCATGCTCAGTAAAGGTGTTAGGGTTACTCCAAGTGGCAGTCTTACAAATACCATGAAGTGGAACGTGACAGAGATGGGAAGATAGGAACAGGAGGAGGCCATTCAGCCCCTTGAGCCTGCTCCGCCATTCAATTATGGCTGATCTGTATCTTAACTCCATCTACCCGCCTTGGTTCTGTGACCCTTAATACCCTCGCCTAACAAAATCAACCCCAGTTTTGAAATGTTTAATTGACCCCCAGCCTCAACAGCTCTTTGGAGGAGAGTTTTCTAGATTTCCACTAGCCTCTGTGAGGAAGTGCTTCCTGACGTCACCCCTGAACGGCTTGGCTCGAATTTGAAGGTTATGCCCCCTTGTTCTGGACTCTCCCACCAGAGGAAAGAGTTTCCCTCTACCCTGTCGAATCCTTTAATCATCTTAAACACCTCAATTAGATCACCCCTTAATCTTCTGTACTACTAGCCTAGTCTATAATTTAATTCTGAACCAAACATGGCTGTAAAAGCCTGTGGATGCTCACAATGCATCAAAGGGGAGCTGCAGCTGCACAGAACTCCCATGAGAGTCGTGCTAAGTGTAGCCACATCATTTGGCAGAACACAAATCCAAAGGCCACAAAGCTCGCCCTGGAGGCCAAGGCACAGAAAGTTGAAGAAGAAAGGGGCCATGATCCGTTTTAACCCATGCCTGTGGACGTGTGGTCTCCTGATGCACAAACCCTGCCCAGTGGCTTTGAAGGCATGCTTTCGGGACACGACTAGACCATCCATACGTTTGGAATCAGGGTTGCGGGGATGGGGCTCGGGATTAACATCCTGCATTGTAGATTCTGCTTTATGGTTCTTGTTGTAATGGGCGAGGGGAGGAGATGGTACGAAGATTATATCAGGAAAACCGGACGTTCTATTCCAGTGAATCTGCTCCCATTAACATAATAGTGCAAAATGAATAACTTGCAAAGGAAAGTGTTGGCAACACTATGGAACACCTGACGAATAAATTTAAGTTTAGAGCCAAGGCCCATAGAGCAGGGATGAAAGTAGTGGGACGTCTGATTAGGTGATACAAAACTAGGGCTTTAAAGCCTGCGGATTACAGAAGGAAAATAGAGGGAGGTGGGGAGTTGGACAGTTTTGAAGTCTAAGGAAACAATGAGTTAGATAGAGTTAGAGACAGTGCACAAGTCTGGATTCCAACAATGTGAGGCTGCAGGGAGGAGGAACAGCTCGAGGGGCCAGAGAGGAAAGTTCTGGAGAGCAATAAACTACTCCTGTATGTGTGTTTGCTCAGAACTCAAACAGCTTCACTTAGTTCTATGGTTTTGAAACAGATACAATTCAATCGAGAAATTCAGATCATCAAATGACTAACTACAAAAAGAGCACAACAGATTGAACGTATGAATCCGCACGATTTTCTATTTAGATTATCAGCCAAACCAATTAAAACAGGGAAGGCCCATGGATTTTGCAGTTTAAGATGTTGCAAATCAAACAGCTACTAAAAAACTTAAAATTCATCCACTCTTACCTCATATCCAAATGTAATAGCCATAACTGTAATGAGGAACCCAAAGAAAGCTTCCAGTTTTCTCAAACCTGAGAAAGCAGAGGGTTCCTGTTAGAAAGGTTTGTATTTATAAAGCACCTTATCACATCTCAAAACACTTCACAGGCAATTCATTACTTTGAAGTGCAGTGACTATTATGTGGATTAATGTGACGGCCAATTTGTGCTCAAGGTCCCACAAACACCACTGAGATAAATGCCCAGTTGATCAGTTTTTAGTGATGTTGGTTGAGGGAGGAATATTGGCCAGGACACCAGGAGAACTCCCGACTCTTCTCCCAATACTGCCGTGGGATCTGTAATCAATCTAAATCACTGGAACAGGTTTAAAGTCTCTTCCAAAGGGCGGCACCTTCGACAGTGCAGCACTCCCTCAGTACTGCATTGAAGGGTTAGCCTAGATTATCTGCTCAAGTGGGGCTTGAACCTGCAACCTTCTGATTTCGAGGCGAGAGTGATGCACTGTTACACCTTGACCAATCTGACAGAATACTGTGGAAGACATTAGGTATGACTGAGCTCGGAGTGCTGCCGTTGGTCGGCAACGCAAGGTGCAACTTTGATGGGCAAAATGAGTCAGCATTGGTGGCAAGCAGAACCCAGATTGAAGTGGCATCATTATTGAAATAAGGTCCCATGCTGAATTTCACAACTTTTAGCAAAGTTCCTCCCCCAGCTCTCCAAAAAATGGGCACATGACTGCTCAATCAGCCTGGCCTGCTCTGGCCAAAATCATCCTTAATGCAAGGCTGCAGTATGCGTTAATGGAGAAGTCGAGTTTGTTTTCCACAGTGACCATTTATCTGTTTCTGCATTAAACATGCATCGCTGCATTTGCTTGTGCATTTTCGCGAAAGCATTCAGCTTGCTTGGCAAGACTTTCCTGCGGTCTTTGCAATTGCTGCTGCTGCATTACAAGTTGCAGAATTGGCAAAGATGGAAATCCTTTTGGGTCCCCCCTGTGTTGCATGAACTGGTTGAGGGCAATGGTTTCATAAGGGCTCAGCATCTTCAGGTCCAACGGCACCACAGGAAGCATGTTCACTCCCGGCAAGAAGAAAGAAAACGCCTTTCACGACCACCGGACGTCCCAAAACGCTTCACAGCCAATGAAGTACTTTTGAAGTGTAGTCACTGTTGTAATGCGGGAAACGCGGCAGCCAATTTGTGCACAGCAAGCTCCCACAAACAGCAGTGTGATAATGACCAGATAATCTGTTTTAGTGATGGTGATTGAAGGATAAATGTTGGCCAGGACACCGGGGATAACTCCCCTGCTCTTCTTCAAAATAGTGCCATGGAATATTTTACACCCACCTGAGAGCAGACGGGGCCTCGTTTAACGTCTCATCTGAAAGACGGCACCTCCGATAGTGCAGCGCTCCCTCAGTACTGCACTGCGAGCGTCAGCCTAGATTATGTGCTCAAGTCTCTGGAGTGGGACTCGAACCCACAACCTTCTGACTCAAGAGGCGAGAGCACTACCCACTGAGCCACGGCTGACACAAATAGCCAAGAAGCCGTATTTACAAGCTATGCCACTCCTACCTGGCCGGTCAGACCCGTGTCTGCTGCCTCCACTTCATGCAGAGGTAGTGACTGAGCCTTGGGCTGAAGTACAGACAACGTCAAGGGTTGGGACAGATTTTCCTGTGATTCGGAAGGTCACTACGGCATTAAGCATCCATGCGACAGGATCCTTCCAAAATACCGCAGGAGACATCTGCCGGATAAGTTAATTCCTGTGTAAAGCAACTGAATGATGCCATGAATGCTGGGGGGAAAACAACTTCATCACTTTCCCAGTGGAAATGAGACAGCAACAGAAGAGGGCACAGAATCTGTCCTGTCAGTGATTACTAGCACCTTCCTGCTCTCGGGCATTTCATTAATCATTTGAAGGCTCCTGGATGGAATGGCTGGCTACGAGGACACCCCGAGGAGGAAGCCTTCCTAACTGCCCCTTCTCCCGCCATGCTGCAGGTTCTGGGTACGCCAGCTGGATAACAAGCAAGCTACATAAAAACAGTCCTTGTGGTGTCTCGCCTGCGGGCAAAGCCTGGTGTCACTGTCGGCCATTTAGCCGGTCACATCTGGCAGGAGCAGCCTCTTGCAACCGAGTGCCCAACGTCTGAATGGTAGCAGTCACAGTGCTCGTGAGAGAAGAGTGTTTGGTGCTTGGACCTTTCCCGCTTTGGGACTCCCTGCAGGTCGATGTGAAGATACCACTCACTCAATGGTGGGCTTCATTTCAGTAATTCCCTGCCCCTTGACTGCGGTGATGTCAGAGGAGATCTGTTGCACTCTCTCCACCGGCTGCTCTTGGTGCACTCAAAGGATGTGGACAATGCCTTTTGCTCCTGCATTAAATTTGGTCTGAAGGCAAGCCCAGTAGGATACCAATCCTTTGCCCATAGAGCAGACATACAACGCAGGCCCTCAGCCTGGCCAGATCTTTCCTCTTCCTCCCACCTTCACTTGTTCGTGGTGAATCACCTGGTGCCCCTTCCTCAAACTCACAACCTACATTCTCTGGGATGCTAGGGTATATGCTGGTCCTTGGTGTGGGTGTCGTGCTGGGCGCAATGTGCTGTGATGTGCCAGGCTCTGTGATACTACTTGCGAGGCGATGAGAGAAGAGCAAAGAACCTATAGGAAGACAAAAGAAAGATTGACAATGAATTCCCAAGACTGTGCTTTCAAAGAAAGGGATCATTAAGACAGTGTGTGTGTCATGGCTATGCCGTGATGATTGAGAAAGTGAGTCAGTGTAGGAAGGATAATATTAAATGGAAGAGACTTACTGGCTGGTGACATCGTGCCTCAAAACCGGCCCTCACCAACCCCTTACACAGATTCATACAAACAGCCAGAGCCATCTCCTCACATTGTAACAGCTGCTGTAACATGGCTGCGACTCCACCTGTCCTTGTCCTCTCTCTGGCTGCACGCTGCCTTCGCCTGGATACACAACAATTATCAACAGGGCAGCAAATGCCTGAGGAGCACAAACACCAGCCTTGTGCCCAGTCAACGTCGCTCCGTGCAAGGGTGTTGCAAAGTATCTCGCCTGCTGTTTGCGATGGCAGGATGCATTCCAAGATGAAATATGAACTGTTAAGTGGCACTTTTGCGCAGTGAAAGTGTGTTGAGAAAAGGGGCAGAATTTATCGCTATATTTTATGGAGGATGCAGAAGACCATTTTGATTTGTTCCATGCCTTCTACAGCATGTATGTCAAGGCGGGCACATGTAACTTGGCACATGTGATGCCACTGAACCTCTGCTGCATTTGTTCCCAGGTTGGGACACTGCACCCACTCACTCTGCCACTTCCATCTATGCCACTTAAACCTGGGCTTTAACAGCACCTCAAAGGAGTTCTCTGAAAAGGGAAGTTTCCCCATTGCCCTCATTTTTCAGGCAAACTGCTGCACACCCCTCACAGCAATGACGCTCCTTCAAGTTAATTGACACAATCAGTCCACTCCCTTTAAAGGCAAGCAGCAGCCCTTGAATTACCTCACCCAATTATGCACCTCTGAGACATTCACACTACACAGGGCAGCTCGTGTCCTGCCAGCCACTTTGATGTTCCAGATGTCCAAGTCAAGTGCCATGTACCAGGCTTACTCGTCACCAAATGCTTAATCAAGATGTGAAGGTCTTTAGCAGAGCGACCGGTCAGTGTAGAGCATAGCCCACTGTCCCTCTCTGTAACTGGTTCCCTGTTTTGCCACAAATCCATCTCACATCTCGGATCTGGATGTTGCACATAGGCCAGAGGAAGCACTTCTGTTGCTCACCTAGAAGTTCTGAAGCATAAGGAACAGTTTGGACTCATCTCATATACACCACAAGCTTACTCTACATTGGCATTTTGCTGTCAATGAAGAGTGACCAAAGCGCCCTTTGCACTCTGTGTGGTCCTGAAGGACAGTGTCCAAGCTGGAGTTGGCATCCATTAGGACTGATGTAAATCGATTGTATTTTCCAATCAAAACTACCGAGATGCTCTCTTCAGCTGTGCAAAGCCTTACCACCACACTTAGGGGCACCCACCACCATATCCCATTGATTAGTTCAGATGGAGGGTCGAGCCCATGAAACCCCCAGGTGAGTCTGCCTAAAACACAATATCATCTGCAGAAAGGAGCACCACAGTACTTTCAGAAATGCCCAGAACAGACACTCAAGTCCATTCCTTACGATGTCATCCAACATAGCATTGATGAAAACATCCAGTAGGAAGGCTGACAGTGGACAAACGTGCCTGACTTCCCTTTTCAGAGAGCTTGGTTCAGGGAGTCTCCCATCTACCCAACAGAGCCGAGAGTTGGAGTACACACCCCGGATAAAATCAGAGCTCCAGCCACGTACTCCCATAGCTTCCAGCTTCTTCATAACCACCCCACGAGGCACTGGCTCAAAAACCTTTTCAGAATCAATGAAAGCAATATAAGTGGGGTTCTCCCAAGCCTTACAGCGTTCTGCGATCTCATATAAAGTCACAGTTTGTCCTACACATTTCTCAGGAGGAAAAAATCCAGCCCGTTGCTTTCCGATTACTCCATAGGCTCAGAGAACGATAATACGAAGAACCACCAAAAGAGCCAAGGAGATTCCTCAGTAGTTTTCAGGCTCAGAGGTCCTCGCTTCTTGTTGGTGTGACTGCATTCTGGAACACTGAGCCTTGAGAACTGAATCCTATTCGCCAGCCTCAGACGGGTCCCTCCAAGACAAGTCGGTGGTTCTTGATGTCAAATTGGCAAGTTTCTTGGACCTTCAAGTCTTTTAATTTCCTGTTGAGATCACCATTATGCAAAGTACCACTCTCTCTCTGATGAACTGGTGACCATCGCGCCAGTTTCCGCCAATGCCACTCTCGGTCTGCATAGAGGTGCCCAGCCGCCTCTTGGCATCTCCCATTGAGTACTGGCCAAGTCCTGGAACTCAACAAGCAACAATTCCCTAGTGCATACCTGGGTCCTTCAATTCTATGGCACAAAATGTTGGCAGTGCCAATGTGCATGATGACCATAATAACTTCAGATCAGCAGACAATTGTACATTTCCATATTGCTGGTCGCACCATTGATATTCATGTCTCAAATTACCCATTACCTACCACCAACTTTAGTCGCTCTCCCTACACCAGCGGGTTGACAGTCACTCCCTACACCAGTGGGTTCAGTCAGTCTCTCCCCGACCCCACTGCCTTCAGTCACTCCCCGACCCCACTGCGTTCACTCACTCCCCGACCCCACTGCGTTCACTCACTCCCCGACCCCACTGCCTTCACTCACTCACTCCCCGACCCCACTGCGTTCACTCACTCCCTCCCCGACCCCACTGCGTTCACTCACTCACTCCCCGACCCCACTGCGTTCACTCACTCCCCGACCCCACTGCGTTCACTCACTCCCCGACCCCACTGCGTTCACTCACTCCCTCCCCGACCCCACTGCGTTCACTCACTCCCTCCCCGACCCCACTGCGTTCACTCACTCCCTCCCCGACCCCACTGCGTTCACTCTCACTCCCCGACCCCACTGCGTTCACTCACTCACTCCCGACCCCACTGCGTTCACTCACTCACCGACCCCACTGCGTTCACTCACTCACCGACCCCACTGCGTTCACTCACTCACCGACCCCACTGCGTTCACTCTCACTCCCCGACCCCACTGCGTTCACTCTCACTCCCCGACCCCACTGCGTTCACTCTCACTCCCCGACCCCACTGCGTTCACTCTCACTCCCCGACCCCACTGCGTTCACTCACTCACTCCCCGACCCCACTGCGTTCACTCTCACTCCCCGACCCCACTGCGTTCACTCTCACTCCCCGACCCCACTGCGTTCACTCTCACTCCCCGACCCCACTGCGTTCACTCCCTCCCCGACCCCACTGCGTTCACTCCCTCCCCGACCCCACTGCGTTCACTCCCCTCCCCGACCCCACTGCGTTCACTCACTCCCCGACCCCACTGCGTTCACTCACTCACTCCCCGACCCCACTGCGTTCACTCTCACTCCCCGACCCCACTGCGTTCACTCTCACTCCCCGACCCCACTGCGTTCACTCTCACTCCCCGACCCCACTGCGTTCACTCTCCCTCCCCGACCCCACTGCGTTCACTCACTCCCCGACCCCACTGCGTTCACTCACTCCCTCCCCGACCCCACTGCGTTCACTCACTCCCTCCCCGACCCCACTGCGTTCACTCACTCCCTCCCCGACCCCACTGCGTTCACTCACTCACTCCCCGACCCCACTGCGTTCACTCACTCCCCGACCCCACTGCGTTCACTCACTCCCTCCCCGACCCCACTGCGTTCACTCACTCCCTCCCCGACCCCACTGCGTTCACTCACTCCCTCCCCGACCCCACTGCGTTCACTCCCTCCCCGACCCCACTGCGTTCACTCCCTCCCCGACCCCACTGCGTTCACTCACTCCCCGACCCCACTGCGTTCACTCACTCCCTCCCCGACCCCACTGCGTTCACTCACTCCCTCCCCGACCCCACTGCGTTCACTCCCTCCCTCCCCGACCCCACTGCGTTCACTCACTCCCTCCCCGACCCCACTGCGTTCACTCACTCCCCGACCCCACTGTGTTCACTCACTCCCTCCCCGACCCCACTGCGTTCACTCACTCCCCGACCCCACTGCGTTCACTCACTCCCCGACCCCACTGTGTTCACTCACTCCCTCCCCGACCCCACTGCGTTCACTCACTCACTCCCCGACCCCACTGCGTTCACTCACTCCCTCCCCGACCCCACTGCGTTCACTCACTCCCTCCCCGACCCCACTGCGTTCACTCCCTCACTCCCCGACCCCACTGCGTTCACTCACTCACTCCCCGACCCCACTGCGTTCACTCTCACTCCCCGACCCCACTGCGTTCACTCCCTCCCCGACCCCACTGCGTTCACTCACTCCCTCCCCGACCCCACTGCGTTCACTCCCTCACTCCCCGACCCCACTGCGTTCACTCACTCACTCCCCGACCCCACTGCGTTCACTCCCTCACTCCCCGACCCCACTGCGTTCACTCACTCCCTCCCCGACCCCACTGCGTTCACTCACTCCCTCCCCGACCCCACTGCGTTCACTCACTCCCTCCCCGACCCCACTGCGTTCACTCCCTCCCCGACCCCACTGCGTTCACTCCCTCCCCGACCCCACTGCGTTCACTCACTCCCTCCCCGACCCCACTGCGTTCACGCTCCCTCCCCGACCCCACTGCGTTCACTCACTCCCTCCCCGACCCCACTGCGTTCACTCCCTCCCCGACCCCACTGCGTTCACTCCCTCCCCGACCCCACTGCGTTCACTCCCTCCCCGACCCCACTGCGTTCACTCACTCCCCGACCCCACTGCGTTCACTCACTCACTCCCCGACCCCACTGCGTTCACTCCCTCACTCCCCGACCCCACTGCGTTCACTCTCACTCCCCGACCCCACTGCGTTCACTCCCTCACTCCCCGACCCCACTGCGTTCACTCTCACTCCCCGACCCCACTGCGTTCACTCACTCACTCCCCGACCCCACTGCGTTCACTCCCTCACTCCCCGACCCCACTGCGTTCACTCTCACTCCCCGACCCCACTGCGTTCACTCTCACTCCCCGACCCCACTGCGTTCACTCACTCCCTCCCCGACCCCACTGCGTTCACTCACTCCCTCCCCGACCCCACTGCGTTCACTCACTCCCTCCCCGACCCCACTGCGTTCACTCACTCACTCCCCGACCCCACTGCGTTCACTCCCTCCCCGACCCCACTGCGTTCACTCACTCCCTCCCCGACCCCACTGCGTTCACTCTCACTCCCCGACCCCACTGCGTTCACTCTCCCTCCCCGACCCCACTGCGTTCACTCACTCCCTCCCCGACCCCACTGCGTTCACTCCCTCCCCGACCCCACTGCGTTCACTCCCTCACTCCCCGACCCCACTGCGTTCACTCCCTCACTCCCCGACCCCACTGCGTTCACTCTCACTCCCCGACCCCACTGCGTTCACTCACTCCCTCCCCGACCCCACTGCGTTCACTCCCTCCCTCCCCGACCCCACTGCGTTCACTCACTCACTCCCCGACCCCACTGCGTTCACTCCCTCCCCGACCCCACTGCGTTCACTCACTCCCTCCCCGACCCCACTGCGTTCACTCACTCCCTCCCCGACCCCACTGCGTTCACTCCCTCCCCGACCCCACTGCGTTCACTCACTCCCTCCCCGACCCCACTGCGTTCACTCACTCACTCCCCGACCCCACTGCGTTCACTCAGTCCCTCCCCGACCCCACTGCGTTCACTCCCTCACTCCCCGACCCCACTGCGTTCACTCCCTCACTCCCCGACCCCACTGCGTTCACTCCCTCCCCGACCCCACTGCGTTCACTCACTCCCTCCCCGACCCCACTGCGTTCACTCCCTCACTCCCCGACCCCACTGCGTTCACTCCCTCACTCCCCGACCCCACTGCGTTCACGCTCCCTCCCCGACCCCACTGCGTTCACTCACTCCCTCCCCGACCCCACTGCGTTCACTCCCTCCCCGACCCCACTGCGTTCACTCCCTCCCTCCCCGACCCCACTGCGTTCACTCCCTCCCCGACCCCACTGCGTTCACTCCCTCCCCGACCCCACTGCGTTCACTCACTCCCCGACCCCACTGCGTTCACTCCCTCCCCGACCCCACTGCGTTCACTCACTCCCCGACCCCACTGCGTTCACTCACTCCCCGACCCCACTGCGTTCACTCTCACTCCCCGACCCCACTGCGTTCACTCCCTCCCCGACCCCACTGCGTTCACTCACTCACTCCCCGACCCCACTGCGTTCACTCCCTCACTCCCCGACCCCACTGCGTTCACGCTCCCTCCCCGACCCCACTGCGTTCACTCTCACTCCCCGACCCCACTGCGTTCACTCACTCACTCCCCGACCCCACTGCGTTCACTCACTCCCTCCCCGACCCCACTGCGTTCACTCTCACTCCCCGACCCCACTGCGTTCACTCCCTCCCCGACCCCACTGCGTTCACTCACTCCCTCCCCGACCCCACTGCGTTCACTCACTCCCTCCCCGACCCCACTGCGTTCACTCT
This sequence comes from Squalus acanthias, assembly GCA_030390025.1. Taxonomy (NCBI): domain Eukaryota; kingdom Metazoa; phylum Chordata; class Chondrichthyes; order Squaliformes; family Squalidae; genus Squalus; species Squalus acanthias. The sequence goes on from CM059451.1 coordinate 28,937,987, forward strand.
CACTCCCCGACCCCACTGCCTTCACTCCCTCCCCGACCCCACTGCGTTCACTCACTCCCTCCCCGACCCCACTGCGTTCACTCACTCCCTCCCCGACCCCACTGCGTTCACTCTCACTCCCCGACCCCACTGCGTTCACTCCCTCCCCGACCCCACTGCGTTCACTCACTCCCTCCCCGACCCCACTGCGTTCACTTCCCTCCCCGACCCCACTGCGTTCACTCCCTCCCCGACCCCACTGCGTTCACTCACTCCCCGACCCCACTGCGTTCACTCCCTCCCCGACCCCACTGCGTTCACTCCCTCCCCGACCCCACTGCGTTCACTCCCTCCCCCGACCCCACTGCGTTCACTCACTCCCCGACCCCACTGCGTTCACTCCCCTCCCCGACCCCACTGCGTTCACTCACTCACCGACCCCACTGCGTTCACTCACTCACTCCCCGACCCCACTGCGTTCACTCACTCCCCGACCCCACTGCGTTCACTCACTCCCCGACCCCACTGCGTTCACTCACTCCCTCCCCGACCCCACTGCGTTCACTCCCTCCCCGACCCCACTGCGTTCACTCACTCCCTCCCCGACCCCACTGCGTTCACTCACTCCCTCCCCGACCCCACTGCGTTCACTCCCTCCCCGACCCCACTGCGTTCACTCACTCCCTCCCCGACCCCACTGCGTTCACTCACTCACTCCCCGACCCCACTGCGTTCACTCACTCCCTCCCCGACCCCCACTGCGTTCACTCACTCCCTCCCCGACCCCACTGCGTTCACTCACTCACTCCCCGACCCCACTGCGTTCACTCACTCCCTCCCCGACCCCACTGCGTTCACTCACTCCCTCCCCGACCCCACTGCGTTCACTCACTCCCTCCCCGACCCCACTGCGTTCACTCCCTCCCCGACCCCACTGCGTTCACTCCCTCCCCGACCCCACTGCGTTCACTCCCTCCCCGACCCCACTGCGTTCACTCCCTCCCCGACCCCACTGCGTTCACTCACTCCCCGACCCCACTGCGTTCACTCTCACTCCCCGACCCCACTGCGTTCACTCACTCACTCCCCGACCCCACTGCGTTCACTCACTCCCTCCCCGACCCCACTGCGTTCACTCACTCCCCGACCCCACTGCGTTCACTCCCTCCCCGACCCCACTGCGTTCACTCCCTCCCCGACCCCACTGCGTTCACTCACTCCCCGACCCCACTGCGTTCACTCCCCGACCCCACTGCGTTCACTCACTCACTCACCGACCCCACTGCGTTCACTCACTCCCTCCCCGACCCCACTGCGTTCACTCCCCGACCCCACTGCGTTCACTCACTCACTCCCCGACCCCACTGCGTTCACTCCCTCCCCGACCCCACTGCGTTCACTCACTCACTCCCCGACCCCACTGCGTTCACTCACTCACTCCCCGACCCCACTGCGTTCACTCACTCCCCGACCCCACTGCGTTCACTCACTCACTCCCCGACCCCACTGCGTTCACTCACTCACTCCCCGACCCCACTGCGTTCACTCACTCACTCCCCGACCCCACTGCGTTCACTCACTCCCCGACCCCACTGCGTTCACTCACTCCCTCCCCGACCCCACTGCGTTCACTCACTCCCCGACCCCACTGCGTTCACTCACTCCCTCCCCGACCCCACTGCGTTCACTCACTCCCCGACCCCACTGCGTTCACTCACTCCCTCCCTGACCCCACTGCGTTCACTCACTCCCTCCCTGACCCCACTGCGTTCACTCACTCCCTCCCTGACCCCACTGCGTTCACTCACTCCCTCCCCGACCCCACTGCGTTCACTCCCTCACTCCCCGACCCCACTGCGTTCACTCACTCCCCGACCCCACTGCGTTCACTCACTCCCTCCCCGACCCCACTGCGTTCACTCCCTCCCCGACCCCACTGCGTTCACTCACTCCCTCCCCGACCCCACTGCGTTCACTCACTCCCTCCCTGACCCCACTGCGTTCACTCCCTCACTCCCCGACCCCACTGCGTTCACTCCCTCACTCCCCGACCCCACTGCGTTCACTCACTCCCTCCCCCGACCCCACTGCGTTCACTCACTCCCTCCCCGACCCCACTGCGTTCACTCACTCCCTCCCCGACCCCACTGCGTTCACTCCCTCACTCCCCGACCCCACTGCGTTCACTCCCTCCCCGACCCCACTGCGTTCACTCCCTCCCCGACCCCACTGCGTTCACTCACTCACTCACCGACCCCACTGCGTTCACTCCCTCCCCGACCCCACTGCGTTCACTCTCACTCCCCGACCCCACTGCGTTCACTCACTCCCTCCCCGACCCCACTGCGTTCACTCACTCCCCGACCCCACTGCGTTCACTCACTCCCTCCCCGACCCCACTGCGTTCACTCACTCCCTCCCCGACCCCACTGCGTTCACTCCCTCACTCCCCGACCCCACTGCGTTCACTCCCTCCCCGACCCACTGCGTTCACTCACTCCCTCCCCGACCCCACTGCGTTCACTCTCCCTCCCCGACCCCACTGCGTTCACTCTCCCTCCCCGACCCCACTGCGTTCACTCTCCCTCCCCGACCCCCACTGCGTTCACTCTCACTCCCCGACCCCACTGCGTTCACTCTCCCTCCCCGACCCCACTGCGTTCACTCTCCCTCCCCGACCCCACTGCGTTCACTCACTCCCTCCCCGACCCCACTGCGTTCACTCACTCCCTCCCCGACCCCACTGCGTTCACTCTCCCTCCCCGACCCCACTGCGTTCACTCACTCCCTCCCCGACCCCACTGCGTTCACTCTCACTCCCCGACCCCACTGCGTTCACTCTCCCTCCCCGACCCCACTGCGTTCACTCTCACTCCCCGACCCCACTGCGTTCACTCTCACTCCCCGACCCCACTGCGTTCACTCTCCCTCCCCGACCCCACTGCGTTCACTCACTCCCTCCCCGACCCCACTGCGTTCACTCACTCCCCGACCCCACTGCGTTCACTCACTCCCTCCCCGACCCCACTGCGTTCACTCACTCCCTCCCCGACCCCACTGCGTTCACTCACTCCCTCCCCGACCCCACTGCGTTCACTCACTCCCTCCCCGACCCCACTGCGTTCACTCACTCCCTCCCCGACCCCACTGCGTTCACTCTCACTCCCCGACCCCACTGCGTTTACTCACTCCCTCCCCGACCCCACTGCGTTCACTCACTCCCCGACCCCACTGCGTTCACTCACTCCCCGACCCCACTGCGTTCACTCACTCCCCGACCCCACTGCGTTCACTCACTCCCCGACCCCACTGCGTTCACTCCCTCCCCGACCCCACTGCGTTCACTCCCTCCCTCCCTGACCCCACTGCGTTCACTCCCTCCCCGACCCCACTGCGTTCACTCACTCCCTCCCGACCCCACTGCGTTCACTCACTCCCCGACCCCACTGCGTTCACTCACTCCCCGACCCCACTGCGTTCACTCCCTCACTCCCCGACCCCACTGCGTTCACTCCCTCCCCGACCCCACTGCGTTCACTCACTCCCTCCCCGACCCCACTGCGTTCACTCCCTCACTCCCCGACCCCACTGCGTTCACTCCCTCACTCCCCGACCCCACTGCGTTCACGCTCCCTCCCCGACCCCACTGCGTTCACTCACTCCCTCCCCGACCCCACTGCGTTCACTCCCTCCCCGACCCCACTGCGTTCACTCCCTCCCTCCCCGACCCCACTGCGTTCACTCCCTCCCCGACCCCACTGCGTTCACTCCCTCCCCGACCCCACTGCGTTCACTCACTCCCCGACCCCACTGCGTTCACTCCCTCCCCGACCCCACTGCGTTCACTCACTCCCCGACCCCACTGCGTTCACTCTCACTCCCCGACCCCACTGCGTTCACTCCCTCCCCGACCCCACTGCGTTCACTCACTCACTCCCCGACCCCACTGCGTTCACTCCCTCACTCCCCGACCCCACTGCGTTCACGCTCCCTCCCCGACCCCACTGCGTTCACTCTCACTCCCCGACCCCACTGCGTTCACTCACTCACTCCCCGACCCCCACTGCGTTCACTCACTCCCTCCCCGACCCCACTGCGTTCACTCTCACTCCCCGACCCCCACTGCGTTCACTCCCTCCCCGACCCCACTGCGTTCACTCACTCCCTCCCCGACCCCACTGCGTTCACTCTCACTCCCCGACCCCACTGCCTTCACTCCCTCCCCGACCCCACTGCGTTCACTCACTCCCTCCCCGACCCCACTGCGTTCACTCACTCCCTCCCCGACCCCACTGCGTTCACTCCCTCCCCGACCCCACTGCGTTCACTCACTCCCCGACCCCACCTGCGTTCACTCCCTCCCGACCCCACTGCGTTCACTCCCCTCCCCGACCCCACTGCGTTCACTCCCTCCCCGACCCCACTGCGTTCACTCACTCACCGACCCCACTGCGTTCACCTCACTCACTCCCCGACCCCACTGCGTTCACTCACTCCCCGACCCCACTGCGTTCACTCACTCCCCGACCCCACTGCGTTCACTCACTCCCTCCCCGACCCCACTGCGTTCACTCCCTCCCCCGACCCCACTGCGTTCACTCACTCCCTCCCCGACCCCAACTGCGTTCACTCACTCCCTCCCCGACCCCACTGCGTTCACTCCCTCCCCGACCCCACTGCGTTCACTCACTCCCTCCCCCGACCCCACTGCGTTCACTCACTCCCTCCCTGACCCCACTGCGTTCACTCCCTCACTCCCCGACCCCACTGCGTTCACTCACTCACTCCCCGACCCCACTGCGTTCACTCACTCCCTCCCCGACCCCACTGCGTTCACTCACTCCCTCCCCGACCCCACTGCGTTCACTCACTCCCTCCCCGACCCCACTGCGTTCACTCACTCCCTCCCCGACCCCACTGCGTTCACTCACTCCCTCCCCGACCCCACTGCGTTCACTCACTCACTCCCCGACCCCACTGCGTTCACTCACTCCCTCCCCGACCCCACTGCGTTCACTCACTCCCTCCCCCGACCCCACTGCGTTCACTCACTCCCTCCCCGACCCCACTGCGTTCACTCCCTCCCCGACCCCACTGCGTTCACTCCCTCCCCGACCCCACTGCGTTCACTCCCTCCCCGACCCCACTGCGTTCACTCCCTCCCCGACCCCACTGCGTTCACTCACTCCCCGACCCCACTGCGTTCACTCTCACTCCCCGACCCCACTGCGTTCACTCACTCACTCCCCGACCCCACTGCGTTCACTCACTCCCTCCCCGACCCCACTGCGTTCACTCACTCCCCGACCCCACTGCGTTCACTCCCTCCCCGACCCCACTGCGTTCACTCCCTCCCCGACCCCACTGCGTTCACTCACTCCCCGACCCCACTGCGTTCACTCCCCGACCCCACTGCGTTCACTCACTCACTCACCGACCCCACTGCGTTCACTCACTCCCTCCCCGACCCCACTGCGTTCACTCCCCGACCCCACTGCGTTCACTCACTCACTCCCCGACCCCACTGCGTTCACTCCCTCCCCGACCCCACTGCGTTCACTCACTCACTCCCCGACCCCACTGCGTTCACTCACTCACTCCCCGACCCCACTGCGTTCACTCACTCCCCGACCCCACTGCGTTCACTCACTCACTCCCCGACCCCACTGCGTTCACTCACTCACTCCCCGACCCCACTGCGTTCACTCACTCACTCCCCGACCCCACTGCGTTCACTCACTCACTCCCCGACCCCACTGCGTTCACTCACTCACTCCCCGACCCCCACTGCGTTCACTCACTCACTCCCCGACCCCACTGCGTTCACTCACTCACTCCCCGACCCCACTGCGTTCACTCACTCCCCGACCCCACTGCGTTCACTCACTCACTCCCCGACCCCACTGCGTTCACTCACTCCCCGACCCCACTGCGTTCACTCACTCCCTCCCCGACCCCACTGCGTTCACTCACTCCCCGACCCCACTGCGTTCACTCACTCCCTCCCCGACCCCACTGCGTTCACTCACTCCCCGACCCCACTGCGTTCACTCACTCCCTCCCTGACCCCACTGCGTTCACTCACTCCCTCCCTGACCCCACTGCGTTCACTCACTCCCTCCCTGACCCCACTGCGTTCACTCACTCCCTCCCTGACCCCACTGCGTTCACTCACTCCCTCCCTGACCCCACTGCGTTCACTCACTCCCTCCCCGACCCCACTGCGTTCACTCCCTCACTCCCCGACCCCACTGCGTTCACTCACTCCCCGACCCCACTGCGTTCACTCACTCCCTCCCCGACCCCCACTGCGTTCACTCCCTCCCCGACCCCACTGCGTTCACTCCCTCCCCGACCCCACTGCGTTCACTCACTCCCTCCCCGACCCCACTGCGTTCACTCACTCCCTCCCTGACCCCACTGCGTTCACTCCCTCACTCCCCGACCCCACTGCGTTCACTCCCTCACTCCCCGACCCCACTGCGTTCACTCACTCCCTCCCCGACCCCACTGCGTTCACTCACTCCCTCCCCGACCCCACTGCGTTCACTCACTCCCTCCCCGACCCCACTGCGTTCACTCACTCCCTCCCCGACCCCACTGCGTTCACTCCCTCACTCCCCGACCCCACTGCGTTCACTCCCTCCCCGACCCCACTGCGTTCACTCCCTCCCCGACCCCACTGCGTTCACTCACTCACTCACCGACCCCACTGCGTTCACTCTCACTCCCCGACCCCACTGCGTTCACTCACTCCCTCCCCGACCCCACTGCGTTCACTCACTCCCCGACCCCACTGCGTTCACTCACTCCCTCCCCGACCCCACTGCGTTCACTCACTCCCTCCCCGACCCCACTGCGTTCACTCCCTCACTCCCCGACCCCACTGCGTTCACTCCCTCCCCGACCCCACTGCGTTCACTCACTCCCTCCCCGACCCCACTGCGTTCACTCCCTCACTCCCCGACCCCACTGCGTTCACTCACTCCCTCCCCGACCCCACTGCGTTCACTCACTCCCCGACCCCACTGCGTTCACTCACTCCCTCCCCGACCCCACTGCGTTCACTCCCTCACTCCCCGACCCCACTGCGTTCACTCCCTCCCCGACCCCACTGCGTTCACTCACTCCCTCCCCGACCCCACTGCGTTCACTCTCCCTCCCCGACCCCACTGCGTTCACTCTCCCTCCCCGACCCCACTGCGTTCACTCTCCCTCCCCGACCCACTGCGTTCACTCTCACTCCCCGACCCCACTGCGTTCACTCTCCCTCCCCGACCCCACTGCGTTCACTCTCACTCCCCGACCCCACTGCGTTCACTCTCACTCCCCGACCCCACTGCGTTCACTCTCCCTCCCCGACCCCACTGCGTTCACTCACTCCCTCCCCGACCCCACTGCGTTCACTCACTCCCCGACCCCACTGCGTTCACTCACTCCCTCCCCGACCCCACTGCGTTCACTCACTCCCTCCCCGACCCCACTGCGTTCACTCACTCCCTCCCCGACCCCACTGCGTTCACTCACTCCCTCCCCGACCCCACTGCGTTCACTCACTCCCTCCCCGACCCCACTGCGTTCACTCTCACTCCCCGACCCCACTGCGTTTACTCACTCCCTCCCCGACCCCACTGCGTTCACTCACTCCCCGACCCCACTGCGTTCACTCACTCCCCGACCCCACTGCGTTCACTCACTCCCCGACCCCACTGCGTTCACTCACTCCCCGACCCCACTGCGTTCACTCCCTCCCCGACCCCACTGCGTTCACTCCCTCCCTCCCTGACCCCACTGCGTTCACTCCCTCCCCGACCCCACTGCGTTCACTCACTCCCTCCCCGACCCCACTGCGTTCACTCACTCCCTCCCTGACCCCACTGCGTTCACTCCCTCACTCCCCGACCCCACTGCGTTCACTCCCTCACTCCCCGACCCCACTGCGTTCACTCCCTCCCCGACCCCACTGCGTTCACTCACTCCCTCCCCGACCCCACTGCGTTCACTCCCTCACTCCCCGACCCCACTGCGTTCACTCCCTCACTCCCCGACCCACTGCGTTCACGCTCCCTCCCCGACCCCACTGCGTTCACTCACTCCCTCCCCGACCCCACTGCGTTCACTCCCTCCCCGACCCCACTGCGTTCACTCCCTCCCTCCCCGACCCCACTGCGTTCACTCCCTCCCCGACCCCACTGCGTTCACTCCCTCCCCGACCCCACTGCGTTCACTCACTCCCCGACCCCACTGCGTTCACTCCCTCCCCGACCCCACTGCGTTCACTCACTCCCCGACCCCACTGCGTTCACTCTCACTCCCCGACCCCACTGCGTTCACTCCCTCCCCGACCCCACTGCGTTCACTCACTCACTCCCCGACCCCACTGCGTTCACTCCCTCACTCCCCGACCCCACTGCGTTCACGCTCCCTCCCCGACCCCACTGCGTTCACTCTCACTCCCCGACCCCACTGCGTTCACTCACTCACTCCCCGACCCCACTGCGTTCACTCACTCCCTCCCCGACCCCACTGCGTTCACTCTCACTCCCCGACCCCACTGCGTTCACTCCCTCCCCGACCCCACTGCGTTCACTCACTCCCTCCCCGACCCCACTGCGTTCACTCCCTCCCCGACCCCACTGCGTTCACTCCCTCCCCGACCCCACTGCGTTCACTCACTCCCCGACCCCACTGCGTTCACTCCCTCCCCGACCCCACTGCGTTCACTCCCTCCCGACCCCACTGCGTTCACTCCCTCCCCGACCCCACTGCGTTCACTCACTCCCCGACCCCACTGCGTTCACTCCCTCCCCGACCCCACTGCGTTCACTCACTCCCCGACCCCCACTGCGTTCACTCACTCACTCCCCGACCCCACTGCGTTCACTCACCTCCCCGACCCCACTGCGTTCACTCACTCCCCGACCCCCACTGCGTTCACTCACTCCCTCCCCGACCCCACTGCGTTCACTCCCTCCCCGACCCCACTGCGTTCACTCACTCCCTCCCCGACCCCACTGCGTTCACTCACTCCCTCCCCGACCCCACTGCGTTCACTCCCTCCCCGACCCCACTGCGTTCACTCACTCCCTCCCCGACCCCACTGCGTTCACTCCCTCCCCGACCCCACTGCGTTCACTCACTCACTCCCCGACCCCACTGCGTTCACTCACTCCCCGACCCCACTGCGTTCACTCACTCCCTCCCCGACCCCACTGCGTTCACTCACTCCCTCCCGACCCCACTGCGTTCACTCACTCACTCCCGACCCCACTGCGTTCACTCACTCCCTCCCCGACCCCACTGCGTTCACTCACTCCCTCCCCGACCCCACTGCGTTCACTCACTCACTCCCCGACCCCACTGCGTTCACTCCTCCCTCCCGACCCCACTGCGTTCACTCACTCCCTCCCGACCCCACTGCGTTCACTCACTCCCTCCCCGACCCCACTGCGTTCACTCCCTCCCCGACCCCACTGCGTTCACTCCCCTCCCCGACCCCACTGCGTTCACTCCCTCCCCGGACCCCACTGCGTTCACTCCCTCCCCGACCCCACTGCGTTCACTCACTCCCCGACCCCACTGCGTTCACTCTCACTCCCCGACCCCACTGCGTTCACTCACTCACTCCCCGACCCCACTGCGTTCACTCACTCCCTCCCCGACCCCACTGCGTTCACTCACTCCCCGACCCCACTGCGTTCACTCCCTCCCCGACCCCACTGCGTTCACTCCCTCCCCGACCCCACTGCGTTCACTCACTCCCCCGACCCCACTGCGTTCACTCCCCCCGACCCCACTGCGTTCACTCACTCACTCACCGACCCCACTGCGTTCACTCACTCCCTCCCCGACCCCACTGCGTTCACTCCCCCGACCCCACTGCGTTCACTCACTCACTCCCCGACCCCACTGCGTTCACTCCCTCCCCGACCCCACTGCGTTCACTCACTCACTCCCCGACCCCACTGCGTTCACTCTCACTCCCCGACCCCACTGCGTTCACTCACTCACTCCCCGACCCCACTGCGTTCACTCCCTCCCCGACCCCACTGCGTTCACTCTCACTCCCCGACCCCACTGCGTTCACTCACTCCCCGACCCCACTGCGTTCACTCACTCCCCGACCCCACTGCGTTCACTCACTCACTCCCCGACCCCACTGCGTTCACTCACTCACTCCCCGACCCCACTGCGTTCACTCACTCACTCCCCGACCCCACTGCGTTCACTCACTCACTCCCCGACCCCACTGCGTTCACTCACTCACTCCCCGACCCCACTGCGTTCACTCACTCACTCCCCGACCCCACTGCGTTCACTCACTCCCCGACCCCACTGCGTTCACTCACTCCCCGACCCCACTGCGTTCACTCACTCCCTCCCCGACCCCACTGCGTTCACTCACTCCCCGACCCCACTGCGTTCACTCACTCCCTCCCTGACCCCACTGCGTTCACTCACTCCCTCCCTGACCCCACTGCGTTCACTCACTCCCTCCCTGACCCCACTGCGTTCACTCACTCCCTCCCTGACCCCACTGCGTTCACTCACTCCCTCCCCGACCCCACTGCGTTCACTCCCTCACTCCCCGACCCCACTGCGTTCACTCACTCCCCGACCCCACTGCGTTCACTCACTCCCTCCCCGACCCCACTGCGTTCACTCCCTCCCCGACCCCACTGCGTTCACTCCCTCCCCGACCCCACTGCGTTCACTCACTCCCTCCCCGACCCCACTGCGTTCACTCACTCCCTCCCTGACCCCACTGCGTTCACTCCCTCACTCCCCGACCCCACTGCGTTCACTCCCTCACTCCCCGACCCCACTGCGTTCACTCACTCCCTCCCCGACCCCCACTGCGTTCACTCACTCCCTCCCCGACCCCACTGCGTTCACTCACTCCCTCCCCGACCCCACTGCGTTCACTCACTCCCTCCCCGACCCCACTGCGTTCACTCCCTCACTCCCCGACCCCACTGCGTTCACTCCCTCCCCGACCCCACTGCGTTCACTCCCTCCCCGACCCCACTGCGTTCACTCACTCACTCACCGACCCCACTGCGTTCACTCTCACTCCCCGACCCCACTGCGTTCACTCACTCCCTCCCCGACCCCACTGCGTTCACTCACTCCCCGACCCCACTGCGTTCACTCACTCCCTCCCCGACCCCACTGCGTTCACTCACTCCCTCCCCGACCCCACTGCGTTCACTCCCTCACTCCCCGACCCCACTGCGTTCACTCCCTCCCCGACCCCACTGCGTTCACTCACTCCCTCCCCGACCCCACTGCGTTCACTCTCCCTCCCCGACCCCACTGCGTTCACTCTCCCTCCCCGACCCCACTGCGTTCACTCTCCCTCCCCGACCCCACTGCGTTCACTCTCACTCCCCGACCCCACTGCGTTCACTCTCCCTCCCCGACCCCACTGCGTTCACTCTCCCTCCCCGACCCCACTGCGTTCACTCTCACTCCCCGACCCCACTGCGTTCACTCTCCCTCCCCGACCCCACTGCGTTCACTCTCACTCCCCGACCCCACTGCGTTCACTCTCACTCCCCGACCCCACTGCGTTCACTCTCCCTCCCCGACCCCACTGCGTTCACTCACTCCCTCCCCGACCCCACTGCGTTCACTCACTCCCCGACCCCACTGCGTTCACTCACTCCCTCCCCGACCCCACTGCGTTCACTCACTCCCTCCCCGACCCCACTGCGTTCACTCACTCCCTCCCCGACCCCACTGCGTTCACTCACTCCCTCCCCGACCCCACTGCGTTCACTCACTCCCTCCCCGACCCCACTGCGTTCACTCTCACTCCCCGACCCCACTGCGTTTACTCACTCCCTCCCCGACCCCACTGCGTTCACTCACTCCCCGACCCCACTGCGTTCACTCACTCCCCGACCCCACTGCGTTCACTCACTCCCCGACCCCACTGCGTTCACTCACTCCCCGACCCCACTGCGTTCACTCACTCACTCCCCGACCCCACTGCGTTCACTCACTCACTCCCCGACCCCACTGCGTTCACTCACTCACTCCCCGACCCCACTGCGTTCACTCACTCACTCCCCGACCCCACTGCGTTCACTCACTCACTCCCCGACCCCACTGCGTTCACTCACTCACTCCCCGACCCCACTGCGTTCACTCACTCACTCCCCGACCCCACTGCGTTCACTCACTCACTCCCCGACCCCACTGCGTTCACTCACTCACTCCCCGACCCCACTGCGTTCACTCACTCACTCCCCGACCCCACTGCGTTCACTCACTCACTCCCCGACCCCACTGCGTTCACTCACTCACTCCCCGACCCCACTGCGTTCACTCACTCCCTCCCGACACTGGTGCTTACAGTCAGCCACTCCCTGACCTCCCCCACTCCAACCCCCGTGTTCAGTCAGTCGCTGCCCTTCATTTAGTCCGTCAAACTTACCATATTTGTCCAAAAACAGGAACACAAACGTGTCTACAATAGTTATTAATACTCCGCCCCACAGGGGAATCCTAAACATACAAAAAGGGAAAAGAAGACATTTATTCTGGAAAAGGAGAGAAAAATTAAAATGAGCAACACCGTTACATATCTTTATAGAATCTCCCTCCCTCCCTGTCCGGATAAACCCCAGCATTTCACACACGATTCCTCCACGAAGATGGAACCTGGCTGGGCCTGGACCAACAGTGCTCTCACCCAGCTCACAGGGAGTGAGCTTAATGCCTTTTCATTCAATTTTCAATTATACCTCACTCCTGAAGGCGAATGCCTCTCCCTTCAAATGTCAAAACTGGAACTCCTCACCTCACTCAATCCTTCCTCCAAAATCTACCAGCTTCCAAAACCCAAACTTAGTGCCACCTAACTACTACTCCCGGACTCATCCCATCTTCTCTCCTACTCTCTTCAACCTTGCTGGGGTCCTGCACTGTGGACTTGGGCCCTTCACCTGGGCTTCTCAATAATAAAAAACATTCTGAACAGTCGGCTCCTTAAATTGCACAACGTAATATTAGATATGTCCGAACTTAATGACAGCTGCCTTTCAAACTGACTCCGATTGTACCAATTTTCCAAATACTTAAATCTTTCTCACAGCATTCACTTTCGGAAGATTATTTATTAAGTGGTGAGCAGGAGAGTGGGATTAGACTCGGTGGCTCATGTGGAGAGAAACACAGGCACAGACTCGATGGGGCAAGTGGCCTGTTTCCAGAACATTCTGCCATTCTGTAACAAAGCTTTGCCTGTTATTTACTCCACAATATATGTAGGAGTCTCGACCACCCCATCCTAAGCACACTAACTGCCAGGAATCCACGCGTGGCATAAATTGGTCAGAGCACCATGTGAAGTCAGCCAGAGCATAAATATATGACGACATTTTGTGGCTTGCAGAAAAATAAAGCACTGAGTGGGCTGAAGCTGCACTTTTTAAAATCCAGAAACCCAGGTGAAGGTCCATAGTGCAGGACAGCCGCCAGCACTCAGTCAAGAAAGCGCAGAACTTGCATTTATATAGCGCCTTATAATGCCTGTCAGGATGTCACAAAGCGCTTTACAGCCATGAAGTACTTTTGAAGTGTAGTCACTGTTGTAATGTAGGAAACGCGGCAGCCAATTTGCGCACAGCAAGCTCCCACAAACAGCAATGTGATAAATGACCAGATCATCTGCTCTTTGGTGGTGCTGGTTGAGGGAGAAATGTGGCCCACGCCACCGGTAGAATTCTCTGCTCTTCTTCCAATAGTGCCATTGGATATTGTGTCCAGCTAAACAGGCAGACTGGACCTTGGTTTAATGTCCAATTAAAATAATGGCACTTCCGACAGCGCAGCACTCCTTCAGTACTGCACTGAACTGTCACCCTAGATTATGTGCTCAAGTCTCAAGTGAGGCTTAAACCCACAATCTTCTGACTTGAGGCGAGAGTGCGACCACTGAGCCAAGCTAAGGCACCTTTTCAGCACTATGGTTCCTCTGTATTATCCAAAGGCAGTGGGGGCCCTGAAGGGCACCAGTGGCTACTATGCTCTGCCTCAGTGTGACAACATTCATACTGCGTGAATGGCATTGATCTGATTACTGCTAATTTAGAGAATACTAAAGGTTAGGGTCGTTATTGCTGTAGAATGGAACCTTTCCCATTTTACGCACCCAGTGTTAGCATCAAACACTCCCGGGGCAGGTACAGGACGAGTTAGATACAGAGTAAAGCTCCCTCTACACTGTCCCATCAAACACTCCCAGGGCAGGTACAGCATGGGTTAGATACAGAGTAAAGCTCCCTCTACACTGTCCCATCAAAAACTCCCAGGGCAGGTACAGCACGGGTTAGATACAGAGTAAAGCTCCCTCTACACTGTCCCATCAAACACTCCCAGGGCAGGTACAGCACGGGTTAGATACAGAGTGAAGCTCCCTCTACACTGTCACACCAACATGTTTCAGCCCCAATCTCAGAAAAGCATCCCCTCCTGCACCATTGAAACATTTATTTCCATTTCCCACACCACCTATCCCCGTGGCTTCTCAGAGTGAGATTGCCAATTACTGCGGAATTGGGGGCAGTCTTGCACTGTGGGCTCAGCCCACTAGGAACTGGATCAAGACTGCTCAAACCCATTTCACGTAGGACCCTTGCAGACAGAGAAGACGTCCATCACAGTGCTACTTGAACTCAGGACCCAGAGGTGACCTGCTGTGTCACTCAGCTCCCTGCAAGAAACCATTTAAAGTGAATGGGTCTATACCAAACTAAACCACACCAAACTGGGCCAAGCTGTTCTCAGGTCATATACGCACACAGAAAAGGAAAATCTTCAAGGGCCCAACCACATGCACGTTTTTATGCAAGTCTTGCTTCGGCTGATATGATAGCTCCTAATAATGGAGTAGTCATTAGGGGTTGTTCTCTACCTTCCAGCTGACAGCAGATTAATAGCTATAGCCGATCCAATCACTTCCTGCATGTCCGAGCCGATAATTGCCAGTTCCACCATTAGCCACAGAGCAATCCGAGGGAACTGCAACATTCACAATACATATACCATTACAACAGCAACTTGCATATAATATATTATATCACCTTTAACATAGAAAAAATATCCCAAGGCACTTCAGAGGTGTAATCAAAAAAATTAAATGAGCCCAAGGAGGAGAAATTGTGGGTGAACAAAAGCTCAATCAAAGAGGTCGGTTTTAAAGGAGGGTCTTAAAGGAGGAGGGAGAGGCGGAGAGGTTTAGGGAGGGAATTCCAGAGCTTAGGGCCTTGGCAGTTGAAGGCACGGCCGTCAATGGTGGGGTGATTAAAATATCGGGGATGCGCAAGAGGCCAGTATTGGAGGAGGGAACAGATCTCAGAGGGTTGTAGGGCTGGAGGTTAGAGAGACAGGGAGTGGCAAGGCCATGGAGGGATTTGAAAATAAGGAAGAGAGAATTTTATAATCAAGGCAACAGGAACCAATGTAAGTCAAGAAAGGGTGATGGGTGAACGGGACTTGGTGCGAGTTAGGACACGGGGCAGCAGAGTTTTGGATGAGCTGAAGTTTACGGAGGGTGCAAGGTGGGAGGCCGGTCAGCAGAGCGTCAGAATAGGTGAGTCTAGAGGTAACAAAGGCATGGATGAGGGTTTCAGCAGCAGATGAGCTGAGGCAGGAGCGGAGACAAGCTATGTTACGGAGGTGGAAATAGGCGGTCTTAGGGATAGCGCGGCTATGTAGTCGGAAGCTCAGCTCAGGGTCAAATAGGACGCTGAGGCTGTGAACAGTCTGGTTTAGTGGCCAGGGAGGGGGGATGTAATCAGTGGCGAGGATACATAGTTTTTGGCTGGGGCCAAAGATGATGGCTGCCACCTTCCCAATGTTTAGCTGGAAAAAGATGTAGCTCATCCAACACTGGATATCGGACAAGCAGCCCGACAACACAGAGACAGTGGCATGGTAGATCTGGGTTATCATCAGCATACACATGTGGAACCTGACCCTATGTCTGCAACTGATGTCGCTAAGGGGCAGCATGTAGATGAAAATAAGGAGGAGGACAAGGATAGAAGCATGGATAATTCTGGAGGGAACAGGGTGGGAGCAAGAAGAGAAGCCATTGCTGGAGATGTTCTGGCTATGATCAGATAGGCAAGAGTGGAACCAAGCGAGGCCAATCCCACGGAGCTGGACAACGAAGAGGCGCTGAATGGCATAGTCTGGAGGATGGTGTAGTCAACTATGCTAAAGGCTGAGGAGAGGTCAAGGAGGGTTAACGCACCACAGGAGGTTATTTGTGACTTTGATTAGGGCTGTTTCAATGCTGTGGCAGGGGCAGAAACCTGATTGGAGAGATTCAAACATGGAGTTGCTGGAAAAATGTGCATGGATTTGAGAGACAACACCACGTTCAAGGAATGCTTAAAAACCTTTTACATCTCCAACTTTTTCCAGTTCTGACGAAGGGTCATCGACCTGAAGCGTTAACTCTGTTTCTCTCTCTACAGATGCTGCCTGACCTGCTGAGTATTTCCAGCATTTTCTGTTTTTATAACACGTTCAAGGACTTGAGGGGAAAGGGAGATTCTTCTTGGAGCAGTTTCGCAAACATAAAGGGGGCATCAGTTAGGTCACTGTTTGTGACCACGGAGTTACCCAGTTCTTGTCCTCTCCATTTTTTCCCCCACTGTGGAAGTGCTAAATGAGCAGGATGTGGAGCAACATCAAACCCTTCAAAACAGCTCCTCTTTAAACTTGTTCCTCACTACAAAGCTCCCAAAGACAACAACAGTATAGACATTAATAGGGTGTGTAGCTAGACAGATTGAACACAAGTCCCAGTAAGTTTGTATTGCACACTGGCTCAGCCCCACCTGCAGTCCTGTGTACTGGGGCTTCTGCTGAAAGACTAGGAGATCCCCATAGAATTTCAGGGCGATAGTATGAGATTCTTTGAACTCCGGCACCAGTGAAGTGGTCTTCACCAGTGTTGTACATTCCAATGCTCTACTGTCTGTAATCTCATATCTACTTCTACATTTATTCGTATAACGGGGCAAAATGTGAATTGTCCCGAGGTTTCCCCGATACCTCAGTGGGTAAATGCACAATGTCATGCGAGGTGATACAGACTAGGAAACCCCCCTGGGCTCGGACCTTGGTCTATGTAGCGTTAGCTGATCTCAGCCAGGGTGCTGAGAGTGTTCTAAACTGGCCTCACTGGCTTGCTCCTGGTCACTATATAAGCTGGCGTGGATGCTCCCGGATAGAACTGAACTCAGCTGTGCTGCCCATGTTCGAAAAACTCACTGACAATCGCTGTCCAGTCTGACATGAAAAAGTGCTCACTCTGGTGAACAGCTCATATCGCAGGGGACAAGAGTTAAAAATCAAGTTGTTAGGAGTAAGAAGAAAGTCAGGGGGATTGTCTGTAAACAGAAAAGAGCAACAGACTTGAGAAATAAATTACTGGAAAAGATTATTAAACTGGACAGTACAAATGGATTCAAGAGACACCTGGATAGATTTCTGGATGAAATAAAGGGATGGAGCATGGGAGAAAAGAATCTAATACCTTTATCCAGCATGCTTTGGGAAAATAGGTCAAGTTGGCCAGCAAAGGCTCATGGGGGTGCTGACAACCAAAAAGAACCGGCACAGCAGCTGGAAAGCTGCAACTACTGCAACTTTCGGGGAGGTTCAGTGTGTTATCGGCTTCAAGGTCTGCTCAGCAAGTTGATCATTATGTGAAGGCCTTGGGATTGTAAACATCCCTTAATCATGGTGGGTGAGATCATCATACCTCCAGACCCAGTATACAGAATGTCCGAGATAAGAGAAGAATGAGGACTAACATCTCTCTAGCATAGAATGGTACTGCAGATGGCCGCAAGAGGGTGCAAATTGTCCAAGACATGCAGAGAAACCCAATAGAAGGAAAGCCGAGCCCCCCAGTTAGGCAGAGCTCTCGGGCAATTCGTCCCTCTGGTGCTACTATTGATAGGAGGAAGATCGATCACCTTTGTGCCCTGGGCACAGATATTGAGGTTGTACTGTTTATACCTGTGCACATTACATTTATGTGTTAGTGTAATTTATGTTTAAGTAGGTTAACAAAACTATCTCTATCGAGTCCAGTGGCAAAACTCTATTTAATCGAAACCGAATGGGGAAGCAAGATCAAACCAGCCAGAGGGCGATGGCGAAGAGATGGGTAGGTAGTTTAATCTATCGAAAAGGGAAAGGTTTATTGGGCAAACGGCCTTTCCCTTTCAATTCTCATATCACACAGATGCCTGTTTTACAATAGATTTTAGCTTGAACCTTAGAGCTACAACACCTACCTTAGGATACTGTCTGTGGCAGACTTCAGCAAGATGCATACCAGTTACCACTCCTAAGCGGGCAGCCAGTCGCTGGAGCAGCAGGCCGATGATGGTAGCAGTCAGCAGGATCCAAAGCAGCTGCAGGAGGAAAACAACAGAGCAAGTTAAAGTCTGATGGCGTTCACAGCAACATCTACAAACACTGCTTCACTCACACACAAGTGGCTACAGACGGACACAAGCACTTCAGAATACTCCAAAAAGGTGATCTGGCAACTTGGAGAATGCTCTTACACCACACAAGTGAGAAAAGATTTTAAGGTTCCGTCACATGAGCAGGATGTTAGTGGGGTAGGTGCAGTACTGACCTCGCACCACTAAATCTCACTGGCACACTCTGCAATGCGTTTGGGTAACATTCAGGGCCGAAAACCGCGTGGGGCAGAAAATACAATTCATCACATGTGCTCTGATCTTTAGTATAGAAGCTGAAGATCAGATGATTTTTTGTGCACAGAATTGTAGACCAGTGAAAACTATTTACACTCTGGGGAGATTTCCCACAAGAGACAAAGGATGTACCTTAAATCCTGCCACAGCTCCCGACTGAAGGTCAGATTCAATGTTTCCTGGGTCCAGATATGCGATACTCATCAGAAACCCAGGTCCTGTAAAGGCCCAGAGCTTCCGAAAGCTAAACCGAGTCTAAAAGGCAAAAAGAAAAAGCAGTTGGTTAGACACTTGCAAGCTGGGTTTCTAGCACCCTATCTTTATATCAAGGCAGTAAAGATAGGTGTAGGATGGGATGTTTAAGATCAATGAATCTGTGTTTGGCTGCGTTTCTCTGGTGTCTTGGCCAACATTCTTCCCGACGAATAGAAGCAGCAGGACAGGAAGATGGCTGTGAATTCAACTGAATGATGGCACCTACGACAGTGCTGCACCCCCTCAGTACTGCGCCAGAGTGCCAGCCCAGATTACATGCACAAGTCGTGGGGTGGGACTTGAACCCACAATCTTATGACTTAAGAGTCAAGGGTGCCTCCACTAGGCCAAAGTAACAGTCATATCAGTACAATATTGTCAGATCAGATTGTGCAAATGAAGGTGATACACAGTTTGCTTTTGGCCAGCTGGGTGGAAACCCAGCACGATGTTTAAGAATCTCCAAATCAAGCTCCTGAGAAATCGACACACTCCCGTGGGGCCTCTCTTCGCCTCTGCTGGAGATGTGATAGATAGTAGATTGGCGGTTAGGATCAGATCAGCCATGATCTTATTGAATGGCGGAGCAGGCTCGAGGGGCCGATTGGCCTACTCCTGCTCCTATTTCTTATGTTCTTATGTTCTTATGAACCAGCTCAAACCACACAGAGCTGGTTCCGATTGTTGCTCCAACCACAACTATCGTACCTTTTGGGGCATTGGCTCACAGGGTTATCTGGGCCAAGTGGGAAGAATCCCAGCCTCCGTGAGGGATCTACCCAGGCTGCTAGGGCAAAGATTACCAGTATCCTGGAGCACTGCGGATCTGCCGGATTCAGGTACTGGATGACCGAATTCACCACAGAGGGTTGACCCTATTTCAAACTTCCAACACCAGGCAGGGCACGTTAGAGCCAACGTGACCCCAAAGCAAATACCAGTGGGAGCAGATATAGGTTACTGGAATCACAGTAACCTGTTTCATCAAATGTTTCACCTGATAGGGAGGAACATTAAACAAAGAACAATGAAACACTAAGAAGGTAGTAGGAGATCAGGTAACAGAAACTGTCAGAGCTTAGCTCAAAAGCAGGTTATGACTTTTACCCAACCCTAGAGATTACGTTACGCGCCAAGGCTTCTTCGACAGCACCTCCCAAACCCGCGACCTCTACCACCTAGAAGGACACGGGCAGCAGGCGCATGGGAACACCACCACCACCTCCAAACTCCCCTCCAAGTTACACACCGTCCTGACTTGGAAATATATCGGCCGTTCCTTCATCGTCGCTGGGTCAAAATCCTGGAACTCCCTCCCTAGCAGCACTGTGGGAGCACCTTCACCACACGGACTGCAGCGGTTCAAGGCGGCGGCTCACCAACACCTTCTCAAGGGCAATTAGGGATGGGGCAATAAATGCTGGCCTTGCCAGCGATGCCCACATCCCAGGAAAAAAAAAATCCTCATAATGATCCCTTGGTGCCTGCTATTTCTTTAATATATTTTTTACCTTTCAAAGTGGAACCTTCCCCTACAGCTGACTGAATATCTGCAATGTCTAGTGTGCCACGCAGCTACACAAACCAGTGAGGTCCCAGGTTCAATCCCTGGTCTGTGCTAAGTTAGCTGATCACAGCCAGGGTGGTGGTAGACCCACAATTACTCAGTCGCTTGGGTCACCCATGGGTCTCAGTGATCATTATCTCTTGAACCCTGCTGGAACGCATGTCTGTGCGACAATCAACAAGCATAAACTGCATTTCTATCGCAGTTTTCACATGCTGGGGCAAGTCTCACAGCCACATTAATGACCAAAATGAAAGCTGGGGTGGGGCAAAATAACCTGTCAAAGAGTTTTGAGAAGGCTTTGGAAATCAGGGAGGGGCATGACTAGGAGGGAACTAGGCAGGAGGTTAGAGTTGACAGCATTGTAGCTGAATGAGCGGCCACCAGTGGCATGGATGCAAAACTGCAGATCACGACGCAAGGGTTGGGGTGAGGCCACAGTGGGATTTCAAAGTGAGGGCGAGGATTTAGAAGTCAAATGATTGGGGCACAGAGGATGATGGGCGTGCGGGACTCTGTAACTTGTGGAGAGTTGAGATGAGAAGGCTGGCTAAGAGAGCCTTGTCCAGATAGATTTGGTGGCTCTCTTCCATGGGGTCGGGAGATCCGAGCAGAATAATTGTGCTGTACTTCACGTGACTATGACTCGCCCATTCAGAGAAGGACAGCATTGGGATCAGATCTGATGCTACTGCAGTCAAATAGCCTGCTAACGTTCAATCTTAAGGGCAACATATGATGAATGGCTGCTTTGGTGAGGTTGCAGAGGGTGGCTAGTGACTGTGCACCCATACCCCAGCAAGAGCCAATGCCTTCAGGGGACGAGCAGGGGAAAAAATTGGGGAAACAACTAAAAAAAAGACAATTAATCCGAGAAGCCTTTCTTACTTCAAGGACACAAGAAAATTCTCACCGAACTATCGTCTGGGATTGGGATCTTCTCATCCAGATAGGTCTGGGAACTCTGCTCCGTTAGATCGGGAGATGCTGGCGGAGTGATGGTGCTGTACCTCAAGTGAATGTTACTCGCGCCATCAGGTTCTAGCTGTGTTTCTGAAAAGAGAAAAAGTGATTGAAGGCATATTCAATGGTCCCAGTCAAGCAACACCCATTTTCCTGAATTATACATTTATTCCAGGGAACGTGGGTGGCACTAGCAGCACTAATTGCCCATTCTCAGGGCACGAAGAGTCAATTAGGTAGTGTGGGCCTACAGCCACATGTAGGCCAGACTGGGTAGAGGCAGCAGGTGCCCTTCCCCAGAGGTGGCTTCCTAACACCAAGCCGCCAGCTTTCCTGCTCATATTTCTGTTGCCAGCCCACAAACTGCCAGATGTACTGGACTCAATTTCACAACTTACCATAGTGGGATTTGACCGCTCAATCTGCTGGGTTGCTAGTCCAGTACCATAACCACGAGGCTTCCGATCCCATTGCTTCCACTCTGTTACACAATGTACTCATTCTATCAGATACCATGGGATGCTAAAGGGGCTTACATGAGAGAATAAATGCACTCCACAATCCTTACAACCAGCAGAAGCTTTCATCAAAGCAGTCAACCTCAGCATCCAGAGTGCGCAAGGACAGTGTGATAACCCTCTGTACCCAGTCCCAGAGTGTGAAAGGACAGTGTGATAACCTACTGTACCCAGTCCCAGAGTGTGAAAGGACAGTGTGATAACCCACTGTACCCAGTCCCAGAGTGTGAAAGGACCGTGTGATAACCCACTGTACCCAGTCCCAGAGTGTGAAAGGACAGTGTGATAACCCACGGTACCACCCAGTCCCAGAGTGTGAAAGGACAGTGTGATAACCCACTGTACCCAGTCCCAGAGTGTGAAAGGACAGTGTGATAACCCACGGTACCACCCAGTCCCAGAGTGTGAAAGGACAGTGTGATAACCCACTGTACCCAGTCCCAGAGTGTGAAAGGACAGTGTGATAACCCACGGTACCACCCAGTTCCAGAGTGTGAAAGGACAGTGTGAAAACCCACTGTATCACGCAGTCCCAGAGTGTGAAAGGAAGGGCAGTAACCATAACTTTCTACAATTGTAACTTTCCAACTAATGCAGCCACCTGTATTAGTCCAAGGACACACTGTGTTAAGCATTGATCAGGTCACCAGTGCAGTGGCTGTCCCACGTATCTGAACTGTGCTTTAAAAAGGAGCGGTGTCAGAGGGGGCACAAATAACGGCAACGAAGACATATACCAGCAGGAAATCATCAATGTAGTAAAAAGCAACTGAGTAATGTCACCCGTGTGTTTAAAAAATGACCGAACCGTATCTAATGGAAGCAGAGCTATAGTATGCCAGAACTTCCATGTACACTGCAGTCGGAGACCAGTGTGGAGTTTCCACGATAGTGGTGACGGTATCTGCAAGCCCAGCAATGCTGGACAGCACTGAGGATCTATGCATTGTGGTGTAAAAATGACAACACGCTCAGTGAAGGTGGCGTGTTCTGCATACACAAGTAGAAGAGACAGAAACTAGGACGGGTGATTAGAAGTTAAGAAAAGGGTCAGCTGAACAAAATGAAGCAGCACCACAAATTCCGCTGGAGAAGCCACATCCTTTTTTTTTTTCCACAGCAGTTCTTTTTGGTTGAGAAACCAAATTAAAATAACTGCCCTTGCCCTATATTTAGGCATCATACAATAACATGCATTTATATCGTGCCTTTAATGTAGAAAACATCCAAAGGCACAGAGGAGAGAGGAAAAAAAAAAAAGACTAAAGGAAGTAAGAATGAACCATGGTGCGAGAGTCAGGAGATGACCAAAAGCTTGATTGAAATGATGGGTTTTGAAGAGGTTCTTGAAGGTGGAGAGAAGTGGAGGAGTTTAGGCAGGGTGTTGCAATGATTAGGACAAAGGCTTGCTGAAAGCCAATAGCAGGGCAAGGGCACAAACAGTCAGATTCAGAAGACTGAAGGGTGCAGGAAGCTATACAAGGCTAAAGGAAGTTGCAAAGATCGAGTGGAGTGAGGGCATGGACGGATTAGAGGATTGGGATTTTAAATGTTATATGTTAGAGGAAAAATAGCCAATGCAGCTCAGCGAAGACAGGAGTGATGGAGGAGCAGGACAGGACACTGGTGCCAGAATTTTGAACTATTAGGAGTTTGTGGAGCACAACAAGCCGGCATGGAGGGCATTGAAGAAATTGGGCTTTCAGCGGTGGAGGGGCTGAGGTAGGGGTAGACACAGGCAATGTTGAGGGGGTAAAGATAAGTGGTCTTGGTTTTGGAAAGGATAGGGGTTTAAAGCTCAACTCTGGGTTCAACAGAACACCAAGGTTTCATAGGATTACATAGGATATACGGCACAGAAACAGGCCACATGGCCCAACCAGTCCATGCCGGCGTTTATGATCCACTCGAGCCTCCTCCCGTCTTTCCTCATCTAACTATCAGCATAACCCTCTATTCCCTTCTCCATCATATGTTTGTCTAGCCTCCCCTGAAATGCATCGATACTATTCGCTTCAACCACTCCCTGTGGTAGCGAGTTCCATTCTCACCACTCTTTGGGTAAAGAAATTTCTTCTGAATTCCCTATTGGATTTCTTGGTGACTATCTTATATTGATGGCCTCTAGTTATGCTCTTCCCCACAAGTGGAAACATTCTCTCTGTATCCACTCTATCAAAACCTTTCATAATTTTAAAGACCTCTATTAGGTCACCCCTCAGCCTTTTTTCAAGAGAAAAGAGACCCAGCCCGTTCATCCTTTCCTGATATGTATACCCTCGCATTTCTGGTATTATCCTTGTAAATCTTCTCTGCACCCTCTCCGGTGCCTCTATATCCTTTTTATAATACGGAGACCAGAACTGTACGCAGCACTCCAAGTGTGGTCTAACCAAGGTTCAATACAGGTTTCGCATAACTTCCCTACTTTTCAATTCTATTCCTCCAGAAATAAACCCTAGTGCCTAGTTTGCATTTTTAACGGCCTTGCTAACCTGTGTCGCAACTTTTAGTGATTTGTGTATTTGTACTCAGAGATCCCTTTGTTCCTCTACCCCACCTAGACTCGCACCCTCCAAGTGATAAGTGACCTCCCTATTCTTCCTACCAAAATGTAATACCTCACATTTATCTGTGTTGAACTTCATTTGCCAATTATTTGCCCATTCTGCAAGTTTATTAATGTTTCACGTGGTCTGGTTCAGCCTGAGCAAGTAGCTGGGGATGGGGATGGAGGCACTGACAAGGGAGTGAGGTTTATGGTGGGGGCTAATAACAATGGCTTCAGTTGGAAGAATACAAAGAGGCATGAAGTTCATCGAATTTACAGCACAGGAGGAGGCCATACAGTCCATTGCACCTCTGCTAGATTTTCAACTAGCTGTCGACTCAAATCCCAGTTCCCTGTATCCTTTCATATTCTCCTTTTCAAATCCTGATACACCTCCCATTTAAATGATGTTCCAGTCTCTGCCTCAGCAGCCTCTTGTGGTAAAACATTTCCTGTTCTAATAAACCCCTGTGTGAAAACATTTCTTCTCCCTTCATTCTTCCAGTGATAATCCTCAGTCTGTGCCCCCTAGTTACCGATTCACCAACCAGTGGGAACAATCTTTCACTTATAACCCTCTCAAAACCTTTCGGAATTTTCAAAACTTCAATTAGATCGTCACTGTTTCAGCAAAAGCTGCAAGTTTCTTCATAACTAGAACCTTCCATTCCTGGTACCATTCCGTGAATAGTCACTGTCCCCTTTCCACGGCTCGAATGTCCGCCCCAGGTTAGTGAATCTAGAGTTATGAGGAGAGACTAGATTTCCACTGGAGCAGAAACGGCTAAGAGGAGATTTAATCAAAGTTTTTTTTTTGAAATTACAGAAGGTTTTTGACTGGGTGAATAGGGAAAAGACTACTTCCTCTGGGTGGGGAACCAGTGATGAAGGGATCCCCAATCTCAAATTACCCCAGCACGAGGGAGCCTTCTGGTCTTTGAGACTCTGTAGCAGACAGTGCACTTAGCCACTAAGCGTGCAGGGAGCCGAAAGAAACTCTGCGTTTATCTTTTCAGACAAACTGCATTTACAATAAACAAAGTGACCACCTAGGCATGAGAAGGAATTATTAATCCTCTCCGATCTACCATACATCAGCCTTGGCTCAGTGGTAGAAATCTCACCAGAGTCACATGGCCATGCCTTGTTGTATAATCTAGGCTGACACTCCAGTGCAGAATGCTGCACTGCCATTGGTGCAGTCTGCCCTCCAAGGTGAACGTAAAAGATCCCATGACACTATTCGAAGAGGAAGTTCTCCCTGGTGTCCTGGTCAATATTTATCCCTCAACGAGCACCTCCAAAACAGATTATCTGGTCATTATCACATTACTGCTTGTGGGATCTTGCTGTTCGCAAATAGGCTGTTGTTTCCCTTCATTACAATAGTGACTACACTTCAAAAATACTTCATAGTGCCTTGGGACGTCCTGAGGTTGTGAAAGGCGCTATAGAAATGAGTCTCTTTCTTTCTTTCCATGGCATTACTCAAGAGGAAGAGAGGTATGGGTAGGGAAGCAGAGGACGCTGATGGGGAGAGCAGCATGGGGCTGGAGAGCAGTAAGGCAAACACATTAGGGGTCAGATCAGGCAGAGGCAGACTGCGCCGAGACCTCAGTGTGCAGCCATGCTTAGTGGGCAAGAGATTCGGCCAGGCAGAGCACACAGGCCGACTAGGTTGGGACCTGGCTCGGTTGAAGAAAAAATATTTTAAAATAGGAAAGAACACCAACAAAAAACGAGTACCATCTCAAGAATTGGTGTCTCCAAGGAGAAGTACTGCTGACAGCAAGGATAACCGGGTGCTGCAGGTGCTGGACGTTGCATGCTGCCATTGTATTTCAGGCTGCAAGCAGTCTGACCTCAGTCTCAGCCCACCTATATAAGCCAGCAACACAGTGCTTACTTTGCTGACTTGTACATCGAGCAAGGAGCCAGAAGTTGAAATTGTGACTTTTGAACGATGGGCAGCAACGCAAACAGTTGCACAGTCATGTTTTTGGGTCTTTTCTAATCGTCTTACCCTAAGATTATATCGGCTCTCCTGTCTTAAATCACTCTCGTAGGCAAGTCCCAACTCGATTTTTGCCTCAAGATCTAGCTAAGCTTTTGGTAACATGCCCAGGAAATGAACCTTGGTTAGACCACACTTGGAGTGCTGCGTACAGTTCTGGTCACCGTATTATAAAAAGGATATAGAGGCACCGGAGAGGGTGCAGAGAAGATTTACAAGGATGATACCAGAAATACATATCAGGAAAGGATGAACGGGCTGGGTCTCTTTTCTCTTGAAAAAAGGCTGAGGGGTGACCTAATAGAGGTCTTTAAAATTCTGAAAGGTTTTGATAGAGTAGATAGAGAGAGAATGTTTCCACTTGTGGGGAAGAGCAAACTAGAGGCCATTAATATAAGATAGTCACCAAGAAATCCAATAGGGAATTCAGAAGAAACTTATTTACCCAAAGAGTGGTGAGAATGTGGAACTCACTACCACAGGGAGTGGTTGAAGTGAATAGTATCGATGCATTTAAGGGGATGTTGGACAAGCATATGAGGGAGAAGGGAATAGAGGGTTATGCTGATAGATTTCGATGAGGAAAGACAGGAGGAGGCTCGAGTAGAGCATAAACGCCGGCATGGACTGGTTGGGCCAAATGGCTGGTTTCTGTGCCGTATATCCTATGTAAATATCAAGTGAATTCATTGCACCAAAGATGAATAAGTACAAAAGTCAGAGTCATATAATTTACAGTAGACATCCTTCCACCTAAATCAAGTGGGCAAAATAATAAGATCGCAACTCTAAAAATTAACATCTGGTAATAACTAATTGGCAAAAACAAAATACTGCGGATGCTGGAAATCTGAAATAAAAACAGAAAACGCTGGGAATACTCAGCAGGTCAGGCAGCATCCTGCAGGAAAGGTCATCGACCTGAAACGTTAACTCGGTTTCTCTCTCCACAGATGCTGCCCGACCCGCTGAGTGTTTCCAGCGTTTTCTGTTTTTATTTTAAACTAAGCGGCTCCTCCTTTGAAATTTTTAAAAAGGATCTGGAATTAAACAGAACATCTCTCAGAAGAGAGTTTTACCAGGACTGCCTGGATCTTAAAGACCTGACCATTCAAATTTAAAAAAGGAACCGTCATATACAAACTGAACTGATCCGACAGCATTGAATTATTCCTCTCTCCAGCCTGTAACTTATACAATTTGCAGCATTTTATCAAAATAAGTTTGGTACAAGAATCTGAACTGCAGTCGTGTTTTAAAACTGTACTGTGGCTGGAGTTCAATGAAATGAGACAAAACCAAATGAGACAAAAGCAGTTCATCTGCCCGGTACTGCCAGGCTCAATTACTCCGCCAACCAGTCCTTCCCATGGCGCTGGCAGTCATCCTTTCATCAGAAAGGGCCCCCCATCAGTGGCTCTGTGAGTTTATCCAGTGAATAGTTCAGCCATTCAGATTAGGAAGGTACGTGCTGATCCGAGGTGGGGCGCCGAGAGGAGTAGCTTAACCGACACTCACCGCCTAAACTCACAGGTCAGGAACGGTCATGGGTGAGCTCGAGAGCACCGCTGGTGCCCTTGGAACTGAAACCTCAGCAAGTAAGTCGGGGCGGGGGAGGGCAAGAAATTTGGTCAGGGAAAAAAAAATATTAGAGATGATTGCAACTCTTTCTTGCCCTTTGAGTTTGTGAAAAGAGCCTGTGGGGACTTTTAGTTGTGGGTCAGATGTGTAACAGTTCCAAGCCCAGGCCAGGAATCAAAGCGTTTCTGTACAATGTGGTTTACAACTGGCTTTGGAGAAGAAAACAACATGAGGCTGGAGGTCGGTCGGTGAAAACCTCGCTGCATTAGAAGAAGACCATCTTAGAAAAAGGACGGAAAGGCCTGGAAGAACGTGGCTAAGAGTTTATAACCTTCAGGTCTAAAAGAGAGAGATAAAAAAGTCGCGAATGCTGGAAACACACCGATGAACACTGCAGGTGCTCGCAGCATTCTGTGCTTTGAAGTGAGGAAGTGTAGGTGCTTGTGGAGCCCGAGTCAGTGTCTTCAACAAGGCGAGACAGCCCGAGATTGCCGGCTATTGCTCACACTGTTCTGAAATTCAGCCAACAGTGTCAATGGGAGAGAGTCGATTGCACCACCGCCAATAAAAGTCACTTTGTAATAAAGAGAGAGAGAAAACACTAAGCACCCCTGTAGAAAGTTGTGAAATATTTCCCCAAACTGTACCAGAGGCAGAGGCAGGTCAGGCACTAATGATTCATGGGCATCTGCAGGATACAAGCGCCTTCTTTACCTGTCAACTCTTTCTTTTCCTGGTCGGGGGCCATGGTGAATGGAACCAGTCCACACTGCGAGTTCTCTGCAGAAGCCACGCTCCCTGTAGCAGATGCAAAAAAAATAAAAATCAATTAGACACAGAAAAAACGAACAGCAAATGGAGGAAGGGACTGTAGAGTTGACTCAGCACAGACAGGCATTCAGATCAAGCCAACCCAGCAGGAAATGAAGTGCAATAACTACCCTGGAATGTTTCAGCACAGTGCCAAGGTTGGCACACAGTGACCAATTGAGCACAGCTCCTGATCATTTTAAAAGGGCTCCCATCTTTTTCATGAGTTCTAAAATACTTCAAATTTTACACAGTACAGATATAACACACGGTGTAAATGTAAGACTCATATACTGACCTTTACACAGTCCAGACATAGCACACTGTGGAAATGTATGGTTCACGTACTGATCCTTACATAATACAGTTCTTTTGGGGGTCAACTGGGTGTCTGACATGAACAGAAAGCTTTCAAGGTGCTCAAGAGTCTCCAAACCATGCTGAGAAATCCACACAGATAGTGGGCTGGATTTTGATACTGGGGCGGGTTGGGGTCGTGTTATCCACCCGACTGCAATTGGATGTGGGAGATTGATGCGATTTTCACCTAATTGGGCAATTGAGTTCCAGCATGTGGGAACCCATGAACCAATTAGTGGTTTCAGTCTGAAAGTCGCCGCTGATGATGTCATCATTGCTGCTGCATTGAAGGTCAGAGACTGCCTGGCCTTTGCTGTGAGAGGACCTGGATGCAAAATGAGCAGCAGCGAGAGAGCGAGAATTTTTTTTCACCACCACTCATCCCAGATGCCTGCCAGCCCCAGATACTCAGCCCAGCCACTGATAGTCAGCTATCCAAATGTGCTCCCGCCAGGTTTCACAATCGTGGTTCAGAACAGGCGTGCTTCACGGAGAACAAGGGTTAAAATCACAAAGGCCTTTCAAAATGGCATTATAGAGCCAATTTAGTGCTTGTTAAGAGCCTTAACAGCCTATCCCGTCTCTTAGAGGCGGGACGGAGTCGGGACCAGCAGACACGATTTAGTGAAAACTGCGTGGAGGCGGGATGGAGGCAGACTTGTGCCTGCCCGCCAGTTTTTTGCAATTTTAACCCCCCATACGCCTCCAAACCCGCCTCCACGGGTCAATGAAAATCCAGCCCAGTGTCTCTGTTTGCCAGAGATGGAGGACACACTCTCTTCATAGGGAGACATCATAGTTACCAAAGTCTACAGAACATTAGGGGCCAGTTGGCAGAGCCAAGTTTGGGGGACCACCAAGTGCGTGTAAGGGTACTGCCCAAGTTAAACCAGCCAAACCTGCACAGAACACTGGTAAGCTTTCTGGTGAGCAACGCAACTCCCCATTAAATGTGATGTGGCACTGCCACCATCCCCCCCAACCACAGGACAGCACACCGAATGGTGCTTCTATCAGACGGAGATGCAGCTCTTCTGCTTGCCTCACTTGCCTCTCTGCAATCCAATCCTGGTAGCCACTGAGCTATGGACATTAGTGTATGTGCTCCAATCCCCAGTCTCCAGATATGTCAGTGCTTTCCCTCCCTCCAACTGTTGCCCCCTTTTTGCCACAAACCTGCCTCACAGCTTTATCCCGAATCTTAGGAAGCCCTTCTATTGCATGGCTAAGAGTTCTGAACCATGAACTGTTTGGACAAATGCTAAATTTAACCTGCAATGGGATCATTGAAGAAAGACAAGACCAATCATACAGTGGTTGCCCTTGAGAAGGTGGTGGTGGAACCTTCTTGAACCGCTGCAGTCCTTCTGGTGATTGCAGCTCCCACCATGAGGTTAGGAAGCAAATTGCAGGATACTGACCCAGCGACAATGAAGGAACAGCAACAAATGTCCAAGTTAGGATGGCGTGCGACTTGAAAGGGAACCTGGAGGTGGTGATCTGATGACACTGCTGCTCTTGTACAGGAGGTAGAGGTCGCAGGGCAGGGAGGTGCTGCAATGCAACCTATAGATAGTACATACTGCAGCCACAGTGCTGGCAGAGGGGGTGGATGTGGAGTTCACTTGCATGAGTTACCCTATAGAAAGTCTGATGAAAACTGATGAATATAATGCATGTTGTTTACCGATGAACCAGATGATGCCCTGTGATCTTATATAGAGCATCAATCTGCCGTACACAAACGCGAAATACTGCGGATGCTGGAAATCTGAAATAAAAACAAAAAATGCTGGAAACACTCAGCAGGTCAGGCAGCATCCGTGGAGAGAGAAACAGAGTTAAAGTTTCAGGTCGATGACCCTTCATCAGAACTGGAAAAAGTTAAAGATGTAACAGGTTTTTAAGCAAAGGCAGGAGCAGGGAAAGGGAGGAGGGGAGGAAAGAACAGAAGGGAAGGTCTGTGATGGGGTGGAAGGCAGGAGAGATTAAATGACAAAATGGATGATGGTGCAAGTAAAGAAACAAAAGATGGGTCTAAAGGAGGTGTAAATGGGGATGGCAGAATCATCAACAGCTGCCAGGAGAGAGAAAAAAAACACACACAGGGGCCGAGGTTATAGTCTGAAATTGTTGAACTCGATGTTGAGTCCAGAAGGTTGTAAAGTGCCTAATCGAAAGAGGAGGTGCTGTTCCTCCAGCTTACGTTGAGCTTCGTTGGAAAAGTGTAAGAGGCTGAGGACAGAGTGGTCAGAGGTGGGAGTGGAGCAGAGAATTAAAGTGACAGGCGACCGGAAGCTCGGGGTCACGCTTACAGACTGAACGGAGGTGTTCCGCAAAGCGGTCACCCAATCAGCGTTTGGTCTCTCCAATGTAGAGGAGACCGCATCGTGAGCAGCGAATACAGTATACTGAATTGCAAGTACAACAAGCAAATCACTGTTTCACCTGGAAGGAGTGTTTGGGGCCCTGGACAGTGGGAAGGGAGGAGGTAAAAGGGCATGTGTTGCATCTCCTGCACTTGCACGGGAAGGTGTCGTGGGAAGGGGAAAGGGTGTTGGGGGTGATTGAAGAGGGGACCAGAGTGTCACGGAGGGAGCAGTCCCTTCAGAATGCTGAAAGGGGAGGGGAAGATGTGTTTGGTGGTGAGATCACGCTGGAGGTGGCGGAAAATGATCCGTTGAATGTGGAGACTGGTTAGGTGAAAGGTGAGGACAAGGCGAACTCTATCGTGGTTCCGGGACGGAGGGGTGGGAAAAAAGGGGTGAGAGCAGAAGTGCGGGAAATGGAACGGACACGGCCGGGGGCCATGTCAACCACAGTAGAGGGGAATCCTCGGTTGAGGAAAAAGGAAAACATATTGGAAGCACTAGTATGGAAGGTGGCATCGTCAGAACAGATGCGACAGAGACGGAGAAACTGGGAGAATGGAATAGACTCCTTACAGGAGGCGGGGTGGGAGGAAGTGTAGTCCAGGTAGCTGTGGGAGTCAGTGGGCTTGTAGTGAATGTTTGTCGATAAGACTATCCCCAGAAATGGAGACAGAGAAGTCGAGGAAGGGAAAGGAAGAGTTGGAGATGGACCACGGGAAAGTGAGGGAAGGGTGGAAATTGGAAGCGGAAGTGAATGAAATTTTCTAGTTCAGGGCGAGAGCAGGAAATGGCACCGATACAGTCATCACTATGAGGTTGGCGGCCGTGGAGGGAAGATCTCCAGAGGAGATGAGGTCAGTGACAGTCTTGGAAATGATGGCTTGATGTACAGTAGTGGGGTCATGGTCCAGGGGGAGGTAGGAAGTGTCAGAGTTGGTGTTCAGCCTCCGCAAGGTAGAGGTCGGTTCGCCAAACAACAACTGCGCCACCCTTGTCAGCAGGTTTAATGACAATGTTGGGGTTGGATCGGAGAGAACGGAGTGCTGCAAGTTCAGAGGGAGGTAGGGGAGCAGAGAAATTGAGACGGCCAATGTCACGTTGGCAGTTCGCAATGTTCACAATCTGCCGTACACATTCCTTACAGGAGCAAAATCCAGCCTGCTCCTTTCTGATTATCCCACACTCTCCAACACATCCGATGGGTGCCGTGACAATCTAAAGAACCACCTTAAGAGCAGCTTATATCAAGGAGACTCCCCAGCAGTGCCTGGGCGGAGTAGGATCCCCCTTCTTGTGGGCAGAAACCACAACTGTGCTCAGTAACACCGAAGTATGCATGGCCCAAACAGAGTCTGTTCAGCAGCCTTTGAGAGCAGCTCCAAGGTATGTCGCTGGTTTCAGGCAGCGCTTATCAAGACCATTGCTGACCTCCAGCACCTGCTTACAGCAGCTTCAAGGAATTCGGCTAAATACCATCCGTGCCTGCTGCCCTACCATTAGCTGCGAGATGCAGTACAGAGCCCACTGAACGGCTTCATTCATTCTCTTATCTGTACAACACATGCCCGCAGTTTGTCCAGCCTCCATGCAGATGGGTCCTTACTCCTTACTATAGCTGCAGGCTCAGACACCAACTCGGTATCGTGCTCTCTCCAGACCCCGAAGATACCCTCGCAGTTTTATTGGGGAGTCGTTGGCAATAGCCCAGAGAAACCCAAACGGACCATAACTGACAACAGACTTTAGCCAACGCAGAAACGAGTGAGGATCAGTTTTAGGCAATTGCGCCCCTTGCAGCCGAGCCCAATCTACTGATCCTGCTTCATCTTCCGAATAACCCCGGCCTCCTGATAGACACCAGCAAAATCCACCTCTGCAGAAGCTCTTCATCCCTCCAAAAAGGCTTTAAGTGCTACTCTAATGGCTCTATGCTTTTGCAGTGCTGGCTCCGGAGGCAGGGTTAGAACATAAGTGGGCTGGGAAAAACATTGAGAAATTAAATCATAAGAATTTTAAAGTACGAAGGCAGACATTCGGCCCATCGCCCCTGTGCGCTCTCTCTGAAAGAGCTCAGTCCCATTCCCCTGCCCTTTCCCCATCGCCCCCGTTTGTTCTCTCACTCCCTGAAAGCCATGATGTGGAGATGCCGGTGTTGGACTGGGGTGGACAAATGTGAGAAGTTGCACAACACCAGGTTATAGTCCAACAGCTTTATTTGAAATCACAAGCTTTCGGAGCGCTGCTCCTTCGTCAGGTGAAGTGAAGAGATGCATATAGGCACAGCATATATGACTATATATGCTGTGCCTATATACATCTCTTCACTTCACCTGACGAAGGAGCAGCGCTCCGAAAGCTTGTGATTTCAAATAAAGCTGTTGGACTATAACCTGGTGTTGTGCGACTTCTCACACTCCCTGAAAGAGCTCAGTCCCATTCCCCTGCCCTTTCCCCAAAACCTATTGGCCCAAAAATTAGTGAGTGAGCCTTCGTGCGAGGGTAAGGCCTTCCCGCGATCTCTCACTGCGCGCTGGCTTTTTCAGTCCGAGCTCGCACGAACTTGATGTTCTGGACAGCAGCTGTGCAGTGCTTTCGTATCCCACAGGCGAAGTTAATTCGTGCGAGCTGTGGGATCACGTGACTCAGTTAGAGCCAATGGCAGCACACCATCTTTCATTCATAGCTTTCACAGCACGGCTGTGAAAGCTATGAATACTATACCCCCCCAAAAGAACAGCTAAACCTCAATTAAATTTTTTTTAAAAACCATCACATTAATAAAATAAGTATAGTTAAATAAATTAACCATTTTAAACAAAAAATTAAATTTTTGAAAAAATTTAAAATCTTTTAAAAAGTTATAAAAATAAACTTACCTGTCTTTAAAGTCTCTAAAAAAGATATACCTGTTAAAAAAAATTCAAAATACTTAATTAAGTACTTACCTTGTTAAAAGAGGGTCTTACACCTCCTTTCTTTATGTCTAAAATCTTCCATGCTTACCTGCGCGTCCAAAGCACTAAGTGCACTGCGTGTGCGCAGCCTGTAGCGCGCACGCGGTTCACCTAGGAACCGCCCCCTTTTGAAATCACCAAGTGCCGGTTTTCAGCGCATGCGCAGTGCATGCAGAAAACCGGCAATTGGAGACAGAATACGCGAGAGTACACAGTGCGTACTCTCGCGTAGCGGCACTAATTTTTGGGCCTTTAAATTTACAACACTGTGAATAATTTCTCCTAGCCTCTCCCTTCCTTCTGGTGATGATCTTAAATTTCTCCCCTCTAGTTACTGACCAGTGGAAATTGTTTTCCCCATTTACATTATCAAAACCGTTCAATAATTTTGAACACCTCCATCAGATCTCATAACCTGTGAAAAGGGCCCCAGTTTCCTCAGCCTCTCATCCCTGGAGTCATCTCAGGTGAATCCCCTCTCCAAGGCCCTTGACATCCTTCCGAAAATAAGGCACCAAAACTGGGCCCAATATTCTACTGTGGCCTGACCAATGATTTGCATCGGTTTAGCATCACCTCATTTACAAAACTGAGAAACCCATACATATATATATTATTATTATTTTTTTTTTTTTTTTTAAATAGTTTTATCAACTTGTCCTCCCACTTTTCAAGGTTTGTGTACCAGATTTGTGTACCTGAACCCAACTCTCTGCTCCTCCCCTACTCCCTTTAAGGTTTTACCATTTAGTGTGTATTCACTCTCTTTACTCTTCTTCCCAAAATGTCACCACACATTTCTCCACAGTAAATTTTATCTGACATCTATCTGCCCAATCTACTAACCAGTCTACACCTTCCTGAGGTCACTGACTGCCCTTTGTACAGTTAACCACACTCCCAGTTTTTGGTGATATTGTGCCCCTTTACCCAAGCCCAGGTCGTATGAGAGGAGCAATGCTCCCAACACTGACCCCTGGAGGAAGGTGCGTGGGGGGAGGAAAGAAGACTTGCATTTCAAAAGCACCTTTCACAACCTCAGGGAGGTCCCAAAGCGTTTTACAGCCAATGAAGTACTTTTTGAAGTGGAGTCACTGTTGTAATCGCGGCAGCCAATTTGTGCACAGCAAGGTCCCACAAACAGCAATGTGATAATGACCAGATAATCGGTTTTAGTGATGTTGGTTGAGGGATAAGTATTGACTGACATTGGCTCAATTGGAAAGCCAATTGCCCTGGGCACTGGTTCACAAACAGTTAATGAGAGCTGATAATTGTATCCGTCTCTCACACCAGGTATTGATCCTCCATTTATACTCAATTTGGTGTCAGTTATATTACAGAATTCAGCAGTTTGACGTCAGCAGCACACTTGGAAGAGGTGGTCTCCCGGCGTCAGGACTGCTATCTTGCACGAAGTCCACAACCACACGAGGGGCCGGGTGAGGCTTGGGACGCGAGCGGCAACTCTGAAGAGTTAATTTGCTGCTGATAAAAATTCGTTGAAGAGCTTAGTAACGTTTGCCTCCAGATTACATGACCCAGCTAGGAGAGCAGCCTCGCCCCCTCCCCCCACAAGGCCCGACACCAATTTTCAAAGAATGCCTCTTAGTATTGAAGCTCAGGAGGTGGCTGCAGAGTGCAGATATGCAGCAGGACAAGTTGCGCAGGAGGAGTGTGGAGATGGTTTCTACATGATGAATTATTTATCTGATCAACCCCCTTTGTTGCTCTCAAAGTGCGGTTTCCCACATGGTGCCGTTAGCCCTTCATTGAAGGATTTGAACAGTTGCAACTGGCCCACTTAAGCTACTTTGCCTTTGGGCTGGCACTGCCAGCTCCGGACGCACGAGTGCCCGTGGCAACATCAGAGATAAGCTCGCCAGATTTGCCAAGGCTGCCGAGACCCCAGCAGATCAGGAGGCAGGGGCACTCGCACAAGCCCCGAGCTGATCAATGCCCACCCTCCCAATCAGGATCAGCAAGAGGCACACAGAGCGTGAATGAGAAGCAGCGTGAGCGAGAGATAGGAGAAAGCGAGACAGAGAGTGAGCGAGAGTGCAGGCGAGAGAGAAAAACATGAAACAGAAAAAAAAACAACCCTTGCTGTAATGTTTGTTATTCACATCCCTGTTCTGATTTCCCCAGTTGTCTCCCCTTCTCTCCTGAAGGACCAACTCATGCTGGGTACATATTCAACAAAAAGCTTTCGAGAAAGTTGAAATTCTTCCCGAGAAGACAGCCGCTAACTGCTTTTAAACAGCAGTTATTGGAAAAAACTGCTTCTCCCTGATTCACCCATGCCCTGGGCAGAGAGGTCTGTCTCCCCTCCAAAACTCAAAACAAAACCAGTCCACGCAGTTTAAAAGCCAAAACTACTCACAGTGTTCTTCACAGCAGAGGCTTTGGAACTTTCTGGTGGGAGCAGAGCTGCAACAACAGAGAAAGGTCCACAATTCTTTCAACTGGAGACTCAGTAAAAGGCTGCAACCTTCAGCCAGTCACAAGACCAGCCTGAATATCTCTCAGCTCATTCACCAATGGATGGCGGGGGATGGGAGGCCAGTCCCTGCCCCTCCTTCACTATCGTTGCTGCCAAGTATCCCTATCTTAAAACAGGCCACACATGACCCACACACATTACTGCACAAAATCCTTCACCTACTTTCAGTGTGACTGGAAGCTGTCCTGCAATGCAGGGAGGCTCCTGCTCCTGCCATGTTTACAAAGCGGCAGGGATCGGGACCACTGATGTCGCTCAAACTACGTATGCATACGGTTTAAGCTTCCCCAGTTAAGGCACACAATTCTGGTACTTGGAGCTTTCCCCAGTATTACAGCCAGGCCTAGAATCAAAATGGCTACCCCAGCATCCAGTGCCTCCGCTACGGCCTTCCATTAGTGTCACCGCCGTTAATAGCCTCTGGAGACAGGGATCGAAAGCACCTACATTACCATGTAATAAGTGTGGTATTAAGTTCGCCAGCAACACTGGATTCACTGGCAGACAGCTGCTCTTTTCCAGATTCCATGTGGCTTGCAAACAGCAGTACAAGACCGCACCACAGTGTTCGAAACAGTCAGGGTCACAAGAAAGATCTAGCCACATGTCTGCATGCATCAGAAGGGCTGCGAGTGGCGTTTAACTAACATTTTACACAGATAATCCTGAACCAGAAGCTGCAAAAGCATAACAACTTGCATTAATATAGCGCCTTTATCGTAGTAAAACATCCCAAGGCACTTCACAGGAGCGATTATCAAACAAAATGTGACACCGAGCCACATAAGGAGATATTAGGATAGATGACCAAAAGCTTGGTCAAAGAGGTAGGTTTTAAGGAACATCTTAAAAGGAGGAGAGAGAGGTAGAGAGGCGGAGAGGTTTAGGGAGGGAATTCCAGAGCTTAGGGCCTAGACTGCTGAAAGCACGCTGCCAATGGTGGAGCGATTAAAATCGG
This sequence comes from Squalus acanthias, assembly GCA_030390025.1. Classification (NCBI taxonomy): domain Eukaryota; kingdom Metazoa; phylum Chordata; class Chondrichthyes; order Squaliformes; family Squalidae; genus Squalus; species Squalus acanthias. The sequence goes on from CM059451.1 coordinate 28,976,133, forward strand.
AGATGCACGAGAGGCCAGAATTGGAGGAGCGCATAGATCTCGGGGGGGTTGTAAGCAATGTCCCCTGTAATTGTTTTTGGCCCTGCGCGGGCCCTGTAAGGGCCATTCAAAATACCGTGTATGGCGGTTTTTACACTGAAAAGCCGGCAAAGCTGGCTGCGTGGGTTCCCTGCGTAGCTTAAAGGGAACATTGGTTGTAGGGCTGGAAGAGGTTAGAGATAGGGAGGTGAAAGGCCATGGAGGGATTTGAAAACAAGGGTGACTTTTTTTTAAAAATTGTGGCATTGCCAGACCGCGAGCCAATGTAGGTCAGCGAGCACAGGGGGTGATGGGTGAACGGGACTTGGTGCGAGTTAGGACACGGGCAGCAGGGTTTTGGATGAGCTGAAGTTTGTGGAGGGTGGAAGATTGGAGGCCGGTCAGGGGAGCGTTGGAATAGTCAAGTCTAGAGGTAACAAAGGCATGGATGAGGGTTTCAGCAGCAGATGAGCTGAGGCAGGGGTGGAGACGGGCGATGTTACGGAGGTGGAAATAGGCGGTCTTAGTTATGGCGCGGATATGTGGGCGGAAGCTCATTTCAGGGTCAAATATGACACCAAGGTTGTGAACAGTCTGGTTCAGCCTTAGACATTTGCTAAGGAGAGGGATGGAGTCGGTGGTTAGGGAACGGAGTTTGTGGCGGGGACCAAAGACAATGGCTTTGGTCTTCCCAATATTTAGTTGGAGGAAAGTCCTACTCATCCAGAACTGGATGTCGGACAAGCAGAGTGACAATTTAGAGACAGTGGAGGGGTCGAGAGAAGTGGTGGTGGGCAATGTTTCTGCTAAGCTACACGGCAGCAGGCCGGTCATCGGCTTTTAAATGGAAAAACCGCGCATACACTGACATTTGAATGGGCCGCGCACCCAAAATAAAATAAAGGGAACATTGGTGGTGAGGTAGAGCTGAGTGTTGTCAGCGTACATGTGGAAACTGACGCTGTGTCTTCAGATGATGTCGCTGAGGGGCAGCATGTAGATGAGAAATAGGAGGGAGCCAAGGATAGATCCTTGGGGACTCCAGAGGTAACGGTGCGGGAGCAGGAAGAGAAGCCGTTGCAGGTGATTCTCTGGCTACGATTCGATAGATAAGACTGGAACCAGGCGAGTGCAGTCCCACCCAGCTGGAAGATGGAAGTTGGAGGAGGATGGAGTGGTCAACCATGTCAAAGGCTGCAGACAGGTGGAGAAGGACGAGGAGGGACAGTTTACCATGGTCACAGTCACAAAGGATGTCATTGGAGTTGCGGGAAAAATGGGCACGGGTTTGGGAGGCGACAACACGCTCAAGGACTTGAGAGGAAAGGGAGGTTGGAGATGGGGCAGTCGTTTGAAAGGATAGAGGAGTGAAGGGTTGTTTTTTGAGGAGGAGGTGATGACGGCAGATTTGAAGGGGACAGTACTCGAGGAGTGGGAACCGTTAACAATATCGTCTAACATGGGGGCCTGGAAGGGAAGATGGGTGGTCAGCAGTTCAGTGGGAATAGGGTCGAGGGAGCAGGAAGTGGGTCTCATGGACAAGACGAGCTCGGAGCGGGCATGAGGGGAGAAACGAGAGAAAGATGCAAGTTCAGGGCTAGGGCAGGGGGGGAACCTTAGCGGAAGTTTGGCTTGGTGGGCTAGGGGAAGGGAGAAAGCAGCTGATCGGATGGTCTCAATCTTAGTGGCAAAGAAATCCATGAGCTCCTTGCACTTCTTGTTGGAGGTGAGGGTGGAGGAGGCAGGGGAGAGGGGTTTAAGGCGGCTGTTTGTAGTGGAGAAGAGAAGCCGGGGGTTCTCTTTGCATTCCAGGACGATCCCGGAATAGTGAACAGTTTTGGCCGAGGGGACAGCGGAACTGGTACTTTTAAACAGGGAACACTGAAATAAAGTCAATGCAAACGCACCTCTCCGTGAGCTGCTCTTTTTTAAAATCATGTCCTCTGTGACAAAAATGAAGTATTCTTGTCTCGTTTTACACTTCAAAAGTACTTAATTGGCTGTGAAGCGTTTGGGATGTCCTGAGGCTGTGAAATGTGCTGGAGAAATGCAAGTCTCTCTTTCTACTGGTAGTCCTTTTAATCCAACCACAATGCATTAAGGAGTTTAAAAGGCAGCTGCAGTCAGAATTATGGCCCCAGCCTAAGTCGATACGAATATTGCAAGTTTGGTTTGGTTCTCTCCAGTGTAAGAAATCGTGAATTGGAAGAAATAACTTGAGACAACAAAGTCTCTTAGACTGGTGTCAGAATAACTGGAGAGACGCTTAGTATTTGCTGATGTTCTTGGTTCCCTGCGGATGTTCTAACGCTCTGCACCGTGGCGGTGACCTTGTTCCCAGACTCGCTGTCTGCTGTTTGTGTGCTCGAAAGGTTGTTGACTGTATCTTTGATAATCTACCCGAGGCCCACCCCTAAAAAGAGAGTAAAAGAGAGATCTAAAGAGCTTTTAGCACAGACGGTGAAGGGAAGGGAAGGGAAGGGAAGGGAAGGGAAGGGAAGAGCTGTTTGCGCACGCCAGCCGTCTGTCTGATCGGGACCGATACCAGCTGCTTGTCACGGTCGTATGTCTACTATGTCCATCTTGATTATGCGTTGTACTTAACTTAAACTGCCGCTCCTTAATAAAATGCCTTACAACTCCGAAGACCCTCTGGATAATCTGTATGTGACCTGCGATCCAAATCTTACACCAGGCAAATGTAGTCACACGTTTCAAATATAAACATGCTGTGTTGACTGGTGTACGAAGGACAGCTCCCTTTAAATTGAGCTGACAGTTATTTAAACCGATCAGAGAATCATAGAATAGTACAGCACAGGAGGTCAAGCGGCCCATCGAGTCTGCGCCGGCTCTTTTGAAGAGCAATTCAATCAAATGCCAGCAACAGTTTGAGGAGTGTTTAAGTAGGTTGAATAGTTCAAATCATTTAGTTGGTTTCGAATCTTCACAGAGATAGATCAGACCCGTTAGTTCCCACAGTTGCAAAGTAGAAGAACATAACTGCATATGCAAAGTTTAACAAAATATTAGCTTAGTATTGAGATTGCATTTATTCAGTTGATATCTTTTGATCAGTTGATTAGTATATCTACTGTAAATATTATATTACTGTTATACATTTGTTTATTCACCTATTGTTCAAAAAAAAAACTTGCTCAAGTCCAAAACATGATGCGATGCTCTGCCGCTTTTAATAGATGGAAGCAGTTCCTGGTGGAGGAACAGGACAGAGCCAATAACTAAAACAATGGGTCTGTGCGATACCCTGGGCTCACTAGCAGAAACGTACCAAATGAAGATACTGTCAAGACCACAGGGAGCTAGACTCACCCGAGACGTGGTTGCAAGGTGACCAAGGTTGGGAACTAAATGTTCCAGGGTACTTGATGTTTCGAAAAGACAGGCAGAATGGAAATGGGGGGGGGGGGGGGGTTAGCCCTGATAATAAAGGATGGCATAAGACAGGAGAGAGAAAGGATCTCAGCTTGGAAGATCAGGAAGTAGAATCAGTATGGGTGGAGATAAGGAATAACAAGGGACAGAAAACACTGGTGGGAGTAGTATATAGGCCCCCTAACAGTAGCTGTACCGTTGGACAGAATATTAATCAAGAAATAGTAGGAGTTTGTAACAAAGGTAATGCAGTAATCGTGGGGGACTTTAATCTACATATAGACTGGACAAATCAAATTGGCAAAGGTAGTCTGGAGGACGAGTTCATGGAATGCATTCAGGACAGTTTCCCAGAACAATGTGTCATGGAACCAACCAGGGAACAGGCTATTTTAGATCTTGCATTATGTAATAAGACAGGGTTAATTAGCAATCTCATAGTAAAGGATCCTCTGGGGCAGAGTGATCATAATATGATAAACTTAATGTGAAATTCTAAGAGTGACTTGCCGAAGTCCGAAACTAGAGTCTTAAACTTAAATAAAGCCAATTACATAGGTATGAGGGGCGAGTTGGCTAAGGTAGATTGGAAAAATAGATTAATAGGTATGGCGGTAGATAAGCAGTGGCTAGCATTTAAAGAAATATTTCATAATTCTCAACACAAATACATTCCATTGAGAAACAAGAAATCCACAGGAAAAGTGATCCATCTGTGGCTAACTAAAGAAGTTAAGGATAGCATTAGATTGAAAGAAGCTTATAATGTTGCAAAGAATAATAGTAAGCCTGAGGATTGGGAGAGTTTCAGAAACCAGCAAAGGATGACCAAAAAATTGATAAAAAGGGAAAAAATAGAATGAGAGAAAACTAGCAAGAAATATAAAAACAGATTGTAAGAGTTTCTACAAGTACGTAAAAAGGAAGAGAGTAGCAAAAGTAAATGTTGGTCCCTTTGAGGCTGAGACAGGAGAAATTATTATGGGGAAAGGAAATGGCAGAAACGTTAACAAATATTTTGTATCTGTCTTCACAGTAGAAGACACAAAAAGCATACTAAAAATGGTGGGGAACCAAGGGTCTAATGAGGGTGAGGAACTTAACGTAATTAATATAAGTAGAGAAAAAGTACTAGAGAAACTAATGGGACTAAAAGCCAACAAATCCCCAGGACCAGACGGCCTACATCCGAGGGTTCTAAAAGAGGTGGCTGAAGAGATAGTGGATGCATTGGTTTTGATCTTCCAAAATTCCCTAGATTCCAGAACTGTCCCAGCGGACTGGAAGGTCACAAATGTAAGAAAGGAGGGAGAGAGAAAACAGGGAACTACAGGCCACTTAGCCTGACATCAGTCGTCGGGAAAATGCTGGAATTCATTGTTAAGGAAGTGGTATCAGGGCACTTAGAAAATCATAAAATCATGTTGACTCTGCCTAATCATGTTATGAAAGGGAAATCGTGTTTGACAAATTTATTGGAGCTTTTTGAGGATATAACTTGCAGGGTAGATAAAGGGGAACTAGTGGATGTAGTATATTTGGATTTCCAAAAGGCATTCGAAAAAGGTACCACATAAAAAGGTTATTACACAAGATAAGGGCTCATGGGGTTGGGGGTAATATCGAGGCATGGATAGAGGATTGGTTAACGGGCAGAAAACAGAGAGTAGAGATAAATGGGTCTTTTTCAGGTTGGCTGTAACTAGTGGGGTGCCGCAAGGATCAGTGTTGGGGCCTCAGCTATTTACAATCTATATCAATGACCTAGATGAAGGGACCGAGTGTAATGTATCCAAGTTTGCTGATGATACAAAGCTAGGTGGGACAGTAAGCTGTGAGGAGAACATAATGAGTCTGCAAAGAGATATAGATAGACTAAGTGAGTGGGCAGTAAGGTGGCAGATGAAGTATAATGAAGGAAGAATAGAAAAAACAGAATATTTTTTAAACGGTGAGAAACTTTTAAATGTTGGTGTTGAGAGAGATTTGGGTGTCCTCGTGCAAGAAACACAGAAAGCTAGCATGCAGGTACAGCAAGCAATAATGAAGGCAAATGGCATGTTGGCCTTTATTGCAAGGCAGTTGGAGTATAGGGTAAAGAAGTCTTGCTACAATTGTACAGGGACTTGGTGAGACCACACCTGGAGTACTGTGCACAGTTTTGGTCTCCTTCTCTGAGGAAGGATATACTTGCCTTGGAGGCGGTATAACGAAGGTTCACTAGATTGATTCCTGGGATGAGAGGGCTGTCCTATGATGAGAGATTGTGCAGAATGGGTCTATCCTCTCTGAGGGGGATTGACAGGGTAGATGCTGAGGGGGATTGACAGGATAGATGCTGAGGGTTTTTTTCCCCTGGCTGGAGTGTCTAGAACTAGGGGTCATAGTCTCAGGATAAGAGCTAGGCCATTTAAGACTGAGATGAAGAGGAATTTCTTCACTCAGAGGGTTGTGAATCTTTGGAATTCTCTACCCCAGAGGGCTGTGAATGCTGAGTCTTTAAGTATATTCAAGGCTGAGATAGATAGATTTTTGGACTCTAGGGGAATCAAAGGATATGGAGAGCGGGAGGGAAAGTGGAGTTGAGGTCAATGATCAGCCATGATCTTATTGAATGGCGGAGCAGGCTCAAGGGGCCGTATGGCCTACTCCTGCTCCTAATTCTTATGTTCTTAGGAGTAGAATTTTAATACAGTAGCCAAAGTAACTAGAGTAAAGGGGGCAGAAGAGACCCCAAGACAGAACACCCGTCAGCCATCACTTCACTGTAAAGGCTGCAAATGCTGGAAAGGCACAGCAGGTTAGTGAACATCTGAAAAGAGAAAAGTTACACATTGTGAATTTGAGAGAGGTATCAGACCACCAGATCCCCTGGAATGAGAGCTCATCGTGAGTCACCACCTTCAGAAGCAGAGAGCAGAAAATGATCAGGGGCCAATTCTAGCAGTGACAGCACAACGAACGCTTGGAGAAAAAAAAAACCAAATCAGAGACTCAAAACTTCCCAAAATAGTACAAGGGCTGTTAGCAGAAATACACCACGACAGGGCACAATGTTCATTACCAGCAGCCAGGCACTCATTACTGTCCCTCCCTTCTCTCAGGACAGTAATAAGTACCTCTGGCCCGGCACAATTTCATTTCTCAATAACACGTTATTCTGTCCTCCTGAGCTCACGATGCTTTGTGATATTAAAATCTTTGTGCCTTGGCTCCCCAGAAGGTTCAGTGCTCAAGGGCTCAATTCTGAAGTCCGCTAACTTAGCTGATCTCACTACACTGCAATTGGGCTCAGTTCCCGGGTGAAATCAGGGAGGAGTCCCACTCCTCATTACACCAACCAGATCAACACTGTGACTACAAGAGCAGGGCAGAGGCTGGATATCCTGCAGCAAAGTGTCTCACCTCCCACCTGACCCCTCAAAGCTTCTCCACCATCTACAAGGCGCAAGTCAGGTGTGTGATGGACTATTTACTGCTCACCTAGATGGGTGTAGCCCAGCAACACTCAAGAAACTCGACGCCATTAGAGAAGGGTAAACAAGCAAGGGTTCTCATGCCTGATGCTCATCTGGTGACTCCTGTTGGACAGTGCGCATGGGTATAGACTTTAGGTTCAGACAGGATATTCAAATAGCCTGCCAATAGTTACTGCCTAGGCTCGCCCACATAAAATGGCCGAGATACAAGAGAATGACATGGAAATATAACCGAGCTAGACTCACCGGCGGCAGAGGAAATTGGGGAAAAGACACAAGTTGGACCATTTTACAAGAATCGCAGCTCCAATCTCATGGAGCTGTCTCACATAACACTCCATTAACTAATCACAACGTGGTTTTTGTTCTTTATCAAGATGCCAATACATCTGTGAACAGGCTGCAAAGGTTTACAAAAAAGCTACTCTGGTCCTGAAATCACAAACTTGTACTGGGAACAAAATGTGCATGACCATTACCAACTGCCCCCAGCCACTGCCGCCCACCCCCCCCAAACACACGCTGCCTCCCCACCCCACCCGCTGCCCCGCGCCCCCAAACACCCGCTGCCCCATGCCCCCAAACACACGCTGCCTCGCCCCCCCCAAACACACGCTGCCCTGCCCCCCCACCCGCTGCCCCGCGCCCCCAAACACACGCTGCCCCGCCCCCCCACCCGCTGCTCCGCCCCCCCCAAACACACGCTGCCCTGCCCCCCTCCCGCTGCCCCGCCCCCCCAAACACACGCTGCCCGCCCCCCCCACCCCCAAACACACGCTGCCCCGCGCCCCCACCGCTGCTTCCGCCCCCCCCACCCGCTGCCCCGCCCCCCCAAAACACACGCTGCTCCGCCCCCCCACACGCTGCCCCCGCCCCCCCAAACACACGCTGCCCGCCGCCCCCCAAACAACACGCTGCCCCGCCTCCCCTCCCACACCTGCTGCCCCGCCTCCCTTCCCACACGCTGCCCGTCCCCCCCCCACCCCAACACACGCTGCGTCCCCCCCACCCCAACACACGCTGCCTCCCCCACCCAACACACGCTGCCCCTCCCCCCAACCACACGCTGGCCCTCTCCCCCCAACCACACGCTGCCCCTCCCCCCCAACCACACGCTGCCCCTCCCCCCCACCCTGCCGCCTCCCTCCCACCCCGCCCCTCCCCCCCCCCCACCCCAACACACGCTGCTACCCCCCCCACCACACGCCGCCCTCCCCCCAACCACACGCTGCCCCTCCCCCCCACCACACGCTGCCCCCCCACCACACGCTGCCCCTTCCCCCCACCACACGCTGCCCCTCCCCCCCACCACACGCTGCCCCTCCCCCCCACCACACGCTGCTCCTCCCCCCCACCCCAAGCGGCTCCCCCCCACCACACGCCGCCCCCCCCCCCCCACCACACGCCGCCCCCCCCCCACCCCACCACACGCCGCCCCCCCCCCCACCCCAACACACGCCGCCCCCCCCACCCCAACACAACCCGCCCCCCCCCCACCCCAAACACACGCTGCCCCCCCCCACCCCCAACACACGCTGCCCCCCCCACCCCAACACACGCTGCCCCCCCCCCCACCCCAACACACGCTGCCCCCCCCACCCCAACACACGCTGCCCCCCCCCCCCCAACACACGCTGCCCCCCCCCCCCACACGCTGCCCCCCCCCCCCCACCACACACGCTGCCCCCCCCCACCCACACACGCCCCCCCCCACCCCAACACACGCTGCCCCCCCCCCCACCCCCAACACACGCTGCCCCCCCCCACCCCAACACACGCTGCACCCCCCACCCCAACACACGCTGCCCCCCCCACCCCCAACACACGCTGCCCCCCCCACCCCAACACACGCTGCCCCCCCACCCCAACCACGATGCCCCCCCCCACCCCAACACCACGCTGCCCCCCCCACCCCAACACCGCTGCCCCCCCCACCCCAACACACGCTGCCCCCCACCCCAACACACGCTGCCCCCCCCACCCCAACACCGCTGCCCCCCCCCCCCACCACACGCTGCCCCCCCCACCCCAACCACCGCTGCCCTCCCCCCCCACCCCAACACACCCCGCCCCCCCCCCACCCCGCCCCCCCCCCACGCAGCCCCCCCCCCACCCCGCCCCCCCACCCCGCCCCCCCCCAATCCAACACACGCTGCCCCCCCCCACCCCGCCCCACCCCCACCCGCAACTCAACACCCGCTGCCCCGCGCCCCCCCAAACACACTGCCAGGATGCCCCTCTTTTCCCTGCCTCTGCACTTGCTTAAAAGCTATTCCGGTCATCTTCCAGTTCTGACGAAAGGTCATCTATCTGAAATGTTAACTCTCTTACTCTCCCCACAGATGCTGCTTGACCTGCTGAGTGTTTCCAGCATTTTCTGTCTTTGGACAGTGCTGCACCCCCTCAGTACTGAGGTACTGCATTGGGTGCGTCAAGTCTGGATTATATGCTCAAGTCCTGGAGTGGCAGTTGAACCCACGACCTTCAGGCTCAGAGGTGAGAGGCTGACTAACAGAGCCACGGCTAACTCAAAGATCACCAATTCCTCCAATAATACATCTCAGCTGTGAGGTCAGAGACTGCCGAGCTGCAAACAAAACAAAGTCTGATGTTGGCGGCTGTGTACAAGGAGATAAGGTGGTTGAATCTCTCAGAATCTCTATAGCCTCCACACCCTTTCTTGCAACAGTTATTGTTTGAGTATCTGGCTTTCCCTGATAAAGGTTTAAAGCTGATTCTACTCCCATACCCTGACCTCTGAAGTCTGAATGATGCAATCCTCCATGAATTGCAAACATGTCTGTCATACTGGCCCTTTGTTCAAGTAACGCTCCCTTCACAGCATGCAGAACTGGTTCTGCAGTCAGCTGGGACTCCCAATTCCCACTGTGCAGGGATCTCCACGGCAGCACTGGTGTTAACACCGAAACATTCGCAGCGGTTTCAAATTGAAAATTGGGGCCTTGCGTTGAGTCATGACATGGGAGCCCTGTACTGACCTGCAATGTGGGCACTGCACTTCTAGCCAATACAGGCAGGCTGTGTGTTTATCACAACCTCACCAGCCAGTGAGTATAAAGGGCTGCGGCTTGCACTGTTGGCTCCGAAGAACAACCGAAAATCACCAGTTGAGTAATAAGAGGGTAACTGGGACAGTCAGGGTTTAATAAGAGGGATATGTGGAACATTCTTTGTTCCAGCCCTACTCAGGTCCCCTCCCTCACCTCTTTTTCCGGTACATTGATGACTGTATTGGTGCCGTTTCCTGCTCTCGCCCGGAACTAGAAAATTTCATTCACTTTGCTTCCAATTTCCACCCTTCCCTCATCTTCACATGGTCCATCTCCGACTCTTCCCATCCCTTCCTCGACTCCTCTGTCTCCATTTCTGGGGATAGGCTATTGACAAACATTCTAGACTACACTTTCTCCCACTCCTCTTCCTGTAAGGAGTCTATTCCATTCTCCCAGTTTCTCCGTCTCCACCGCATCTGCTCTGACGATGTCACCTTCCATACTAGTGCTTCCGACATGTCTTCCTTTTTCCTCAACCGAGGATTCCTCTCTACCGTGGTTGACATGGCCCTTGACCGTGTCCGTTTATTTCCCGCACTTCTGCTCTCACCCCTTCCCCTCCCTCCCGAAACCACAATAGGGTTCCACGTGTCCTCACCTTTCACCCCACCAGCCTCCAAATTCAACAGATCATCCTCCGCCACCCCCAGCGTGATCCCACCACCAAACACATCTTCCCCTCCCCTCCCAGCATTCCGAAGGGACCGCTCCCTCCACGACACCCTGGTCCACTCCTCTATCACCCCCAACACCCCTTCCCCTTCGCCCGGCACCTTCCCGTGCAAGCACAGGAGATGCAACACATGCCCTTTTACCTCCTCCCTTCCCACTGTCCAGGGCCCCAAACACTCCTTCCAGGTGAAACAGAGATTTACTTGTACTTCTTGCAATTTAGTATACTGTATTCGCTGCTCACGATGTGGTCTCCTCTACATTGGGGAGACCAAACGCAGATTGGGTGACCGCTTTGCAGAACACCTCCATTCAGTCCGTAAAGGTGACCCCGAGCTTCCGGTCGCTTGTCATTTTAATTCTCCGCTCCACTCTGACCTCTCTGTCCTCAGCCTCTTACACTGTTCCAATGAAGCTCAACGTAAGCTGGAGGAACAACACCTCATCTTTCGATTAGGCACTTTACAGCCTTCTGGACTCAACATCGAGTTCAACAATTTCAGACCATAACCTCTGCCCCCATTTTTTATTTTCTCTCACATGGCAGCTGTCAATCATTCTGCGAGTCCCATTTATACTTCATCTAGAGTCACGTTTGTTTCTTAACTTGTCCCATTACCATCTCCTTTTGCCTCGCACCATCATCCCTTTTGTCTCTTAATCTCTCCTGCCTTCCACCCTATCACAGACCTTCCCTTTTGTTCTTTCCTCCCCTCCCCCCTTTCCCTGCCCCATCTCCAACTTTTTCCAGTTCTGACGAAAGGTCATCGACCTGAAACGTTGGCCCGAAAATTAGACCTAATACACGAGAGTACGCACTGTGTACTCTCGCGTTTTAGGTCTCCAGTTGCCGGTTTTCTGCATGCACTGCGCATGCGCGGGAAACCGGCACTTTGTGAATTCAAAAGGGGGCGTTTCCTAAGTGAACCGCGTGCGCGCTACAGGCTGCGCGCACGCAGTGCACTTAGTGCTTTGAACGCGCAGGTAAGCATGGAAGATTTTACACAAAGAAAGGAGGCGTAAGACCCTCTTTTAACAAGGTAAGTAGTTAAGTATTATTTTAAATTTTTTTCAACAGGTTTATCTTTTTTAGAGACTTTAAAGAAAGGTAAGTTTATTTTTATAACTTTTAAAAAGATTTTAAATTTTTTCAAAAATTTAATTTTTTGTTTGAAGTGGTTAATTTATTTAACTATACTTATTTTATTAATGTGATGGCTTTTTTTTTTTTAATTTAATTGAGGTTTAGCTGTTCTTTTGGGGGGGTATAGTATTCATAGCTTTAACAGCCCTTGCTGTCAAAACTATGAATGAAAGATGGTGTGCTGCCATTGGCTCTAACTGAATCACGTGATCCCAGAGCTCGCACGAACTAATTGCGTCTCTGGGTCACGCAAGCACTGCACAGCTGCAGCCTTGAAACTAAAGTTCGTGGGGGCCCGGAGGAAAAAGGTAGGCGCGGAGTGAGATATCGCGGGGAAGCCTTACCCCCGCGTGAACACTCGGTGTTTAATTTCTGGGCCGTTAACTCTGTTTCTCTCTCCACAGATGCTGCCTGACCTGCTGAGTATTTCCAGCATTTTCTGTTTTTATTTCAGATTTCCAGCACCTGCAGTATTTTGCTTTTGTTTTAATAAGAGGGTAACTGGGACAGTCAAAGCTTTAAAAAGTCTCACGTTAAGCAGCATCGCCTATTTCTCAGTTGTAAAGCAGGGTCCCACAGTGATCGCAGAGCACTTGAGTATACCTACAGGAGGTGAATATCCAGCCTCGAGAGCTGGAGAGGGGCGAAGTGTCACTAGATAATTACAGTTGAAGAAAGGCATCGAGACCATCTCACCCGACATTCTCCCATCACAGCATCCAACGGTCCAGGGTTTGCGCCTCCAGTCTGCTACCGTACCCAGAGCCTATTCTATTTGCTGATCACTGCGTAAAGAACTTGCTGACATCAGTCCTGAATTCCCCTTTCTCCAGTTGAATCCCCGCGTCCCTTTGTCATGGTTTAGTTTGAAGTAATTTTCCAGATTAATTTTTCCAAACTGCTTGCTACCTTCTAAAAGGTCACTTCTCAGACACCTCTGAGTGAATCTAGCTGTCACAACCAGGGGCCACACTGAGATTTGAGAGAGCACTGCCACCTCTGTGACCCTGGATATACAGCCTTTGTACAGTCAAACCTAAATGTGGCCTCCAATCCTTGCTGAAACTACATCATCCTACTTTATAGGAGTTGGGATGGTGAGAGCAATCCACAGTATAAACACCCCCATGCTGGGGACCAATGGCATCATAGACCCATAAAGATTTTGCCACATTAAAGATACATAGCAGTACCACCATATAATATACATTGCAGTGTCAGCAACAAGTTGCATTTATATAGCGCCTTTAACACAGTAAAACATTCCAAGGCACGTCACAGAAGTGTAATCAGACAAAAACAGACACCGAGCCACATAAGAAGATATTAGGACAGATGACCAAATGCTCGGTCGAAGAGGTACGGTAGCATAGTGGTTATGTTACTGAACTAATGATCCAGAGACATGAGTTCAAATCCCACCACAGCAACTGGGGAATTTAAATTCAGTTCATGAAATAAATCTGGAATTAAAAAACTAGTATCAATAATGATGACCATGAAACTATCAGATTGTCGTAAAAACCCATCTAGTTCACTAATGTCCGATCTGGCCTATATGTGACTTCAGACCCACAGCAATGTGGCTGACTCTTAACTGACCTCTGAAATGGCCTATCAATTGTCACCACCACCTTCTCAAGGCAATTTACGGATGGGCAATAAATGCTGACCAGCGACGACCATATCCCGTGAATGAATAAAAAAAAGTGTCTTAATGAGAGGTTGAGGGAGGGAATTCCAGAGCTTTGGGCCTAGGCAGCTGAAGGCATGGTGGGCCAAAGGGCATGGGGGATGCACAAGAGGCAGACACCATTATTTCTGGCTGACTGAATGCTCAGCCTGAAAATACTTTCTGCCAATGCAGTGTGCCAGACCCTTCCCAGCCATCGGGGAAGGTCCGTGGCCAAAAGCGAGTGGATTGCACAGCACCAGTAGCCTCAGTGTATTACAGGAGTGGGTTTGGAAAATCAAGGGCACATGGCAAGTGAGAAAGTCCTGGTGACAACTACAGCGGAATGTGAACGTCACCGAGACTGTTATAGCTGGCACCACTATCTCACGCACTGGACTACAGAATAGGCTCCTCTCTGAATGCTTACTGCGCTGCAAGTCTTCCACAGTCAATGACGGTTTTACATCGCATGGCCAATGCAAGGTGTATAGCAGCAGGAAAGGCCAGAGAGAGAGAGAGAGAGAGAACATTTGTTGTCTGATTAAAAGAGTTTAAGAAGTTCAAGCACTACAGTTGGCCTCAGTGTCCCTAAACAAGAGAGGGCGATAAATCAACCAGGATTCCCCGCTCCTGATCACTGTTCAGTGACCACATGTTGGGCCAGGACAGAATCAGGCTTAGCTGATGATCAATATCCTGCCAACACAGACTGTCTGGGCTCAAACATGAAGAATGACACAAGGCATCAGAGGCAACTGTACTCTAGGCAGGAGGTAGCACCTTCATGTGGGGGCGGGGGGCGGAGGGAGGGAGGGAGAAGGCAAAGAAAAGAAAATTGAAGAACCACCATCAAGTGCAAATAGTCAGGGTTCTGCTAAATATGGTGCTCTAAGGGCCGAGTGTTTACCAACTCACCACAAGTCGAGAAGTACGTTGCACAGTGAAAATCCGTTTAGAAATCAGGGCACTCACCATGGGGCAATCACCAGCTGTGCTGTAATCCCAGAGAACGCTTTCTTTCTCTCTTTTCCTGGCAAGTCTGGCACGGAATGTCAGCCATGCCTCAGTGGGTAGCGCTCGCGCCTCTGAGTCAGTAGGTTGTGGGTTCAAGTCCCGCTCCAGAGACTTGAGCCAGGCTGGCACTCCAGTGCAGTAGTGAGGGAGTGCTGCACTGTCAGAGGCACTGCCTTTCGGATGAGCTGTTTAAACTCAGGCCCCAGAACACTATTTCGAAGGGCAGCAGGGGCCTTCTCCCCGGTGTCCTGGCCAATATTTACCCCTCAACCAACACCTCAAAACAGTTCATCTGGTCATTGCGGTTTGTGGGAGCTTGCTGTGCGCAAACTGGCTGCTGCCTTACATTACAACAGTGACTACACTTCAAAAGTTGGCTGTATGAACATCCTAAGTTTGTGAAAGGTGCGATAAAAATGCAAGATTTTATTTTGGGAGAAGATTGGGGAGTTCTCCCAGTGTCCTGGCCAACAAACATCCTTCAACCAACACCACCAAAAATAAAATGATCATTCATCGCATTGCTGTTTGTGGGATCTTGCTGTGTGTAAAATGGCTGCCGACAAACTAATTCATTGTATGTTATGCCCTTTGATGTTTCTAAGATATCACAGACAGTGCATACTGTGGAAATGTGCAAATAGGAAAGCGCTGGGTTAAAGACAGATTTGATGCAATGATTTTTACCTCTCTGCCTCTACAATTTAAAATTCAAATTGACATGTGTCCTGAGAGTATCTGATTGGTGGGGATGTGAATGGAATTGTCAAACACCTCAACAAAGGGCAGGCAAAGGTGAGCCGGTCCATCCCAACACAGTACAATCCACCCACACTATTAAACCCAGCCCACAGTCACCCAATCGCCTGGAGGGGAAAGAAAACACCGTAGGTTAAATGGTTAATGACCCATCGCTGGAGGAGACACAAATTCAGCCATGCCAGTGAATAATTTACAACAGTCAGCCTGCTGAAGTGTGGCAGTGGGGTAATCATTGACTGGCTGGAACACACGGTAGAACACGGACACAGCCAAGAGCAGAGTTTGATTCACATCCATTGTGCGCCCCACACACACACACAGACTTCTCTCTCCCCGGCACCGCTCCACAGCCACTCCCTCTGCCGAGTAACCTCCAAGTATAGGGAAGGCCATGTCCCGAGAGCCAACAGCACTGTAGACAAAACGCAAATGTGGGCCTGATGACGCTACTGCTGGGATACGGTTTCAATAGACTAAACACAGGGAGCAGAACCTGTTCTCACTCGCTATGGGGCGGTGTGCTAAAAGTGAACCTGATGCACCAGAGAGCAGCAGCTTTTAAAATCCATTCTCGGAATGTGGGCGTCGCTGGCAAGGCCAGCATTTATTGCCCATCCCTAGAAATGTTTGATACAACTGAGTGGCTTGCTGGGTCACCTCAGCGAGAGCCAACCACGTTGGTGTGGGACTGAAGTCACATCTAGGCTCAGACCGGGAAGAAAGAAAAAAGACTCGCATTCCTATAGCACCTTTCACGACCTCGGGACATCCCAAAGCGCTTTACAGCCAAATGAAGTACTTTTTGAAGTGGAGTCCCTGTTGTAATGTAGGAAACACGGCCACCAATTTGCGCACAGCAGGCTCTCACAAACAGCAATGTGATAATGACCAGATAATCTGTTTTAGTGATGTTGGTTGAGGGATAAATATTAGGCCCAGGACACCGGGGAGAACTCCCCTGCTCTTCTTCAAATAGTGCCATGGGATCTTTTACATCCACCTGAGAGCAGATGGTTTAACGCATCATCCGAAAGATGGGCAAGGACAGCAGGTTTGCGTCCCTAAAAGGACATTAGTGAACCAGTTGGGTTTTTACGACAATCGGACAGCTTTATGGTCCCTTTTACTGTTTCCAGATTTAATTATTTTATTTTTTTTATTATTTTTTTTAAACTGAATCCAAATTCTGAAACTGCCACAGTGGGATTTGAACTCATGTTCTCAGGTTTATCAGTCCAGGCCTCTGGATTACCAGTCCAGTAACATGAACACTACACTATCGTACCCATCTCAAGAGGGGGTGAACAGCACACGAAGGTCTCTCTCCTGAAACACAAGGCAAGCACGAAGCACTGACTAGATTTACGCCCCTGTGTGAACAGGAACACAAGCACGCGCCCCTCTGAAGGCAACTCCACAGGACCCACACTCAAAAGACACATACCTCTGTCCCAGGAGCTTATCACTGCACGTCCTTACGAACTGCGAATGGTGGTTGAAATGAAGAGTAACAGAGCCAAAAAAAGTTAATGCTGGTTCTTTGAAGGTTTTTACCGAACAGACGGTGTGACAGCCAAGCAATGTTCGACACTGAATGGCCAGGCAGCTCTCTGACACATCAGACGGACGATGATTCGTGACCCGCAAGGCTACACTAAGACCCGGATTTGTTTTGGAACGAGTCTCGCCTAACGTTTCGAAATTAATCTGGGAATTGTTTCATGATCAGAATTCTCCAGTTAGAAGATGGCTACAACACTCCCGAGCTGGCAGGAGTCAAAATAATTAACGATTAAAAATCTTTCAATCATCTGGCCTAACTTTAATTAACAGATCGCTGCCTTGTTTATCTGCTTCTCTCCAGAAGGCACCGACTCTCGGTGGGGCACCGTCCCATGGGCAAGAATCGCCCTTCAGCACCTTGCTTAAGTGGCCACTCGTCTGAGCCCAGACAGCAAGTAACAGCAGGACATTTGACTGTGGAGTGCCTCACAGTCCAGTCATTACCCAACATCCGCGCGCACACTCATTTTCCAGCAGGCGTTCTTGGATGGTGATCAGGAGCAGATACCCAGGCTGGTTTTCCCCTCTCTGATCCATGCTCAGGACCAATTGGAGCACCCGTCCAGTCACCTCACCCCGGCTCACTCAGCACAGACCAGAAACTGAAACCATCTCGCCTGTAGGGCTCAGTACCACACTGGACGAACATTTATCCAACTGCACCATCAGGGAGGAGATTGGAGCTTTTGTTAAGTACATCGAATATACAGCACAGAAACAGGCCATTCGGCCCAACTAGTCTGTGCTGGTGCTAATACTCCACACGAGTCTCCTCCCATTCCATCCAACTCATCTCAGCTTTTCAGCATGTCTTTCTATTCCCTTTTCTCTCATGTACTTGTCCAGTTTCCTTTTGAAAGCATCTAAGCTATCTGCCTCAACCACCTCCTGTGGTAGCGAGTTCCACATGCTAACCACCCTCTGAGTAAAGAAATTTCTCCTCATTTCCCTATTGGATTTATTAGTAACTATCTTGTATTTATTACCCCTAGTTTTAGATTCCCCCACAAGTGGAAACATTCTCTCCACATCTACCCTGTCCAACCCATTCAGAATTGTAAAAACCTCTATCAGGTCACCTCTAGTCTTTTTCCGAAAGATAAAAGCCCCAACCTGTTCAATCTTTCCCGATAGCTGTAATCTCTCAGTTCTGGTACCGTCCTTGTAAAGCTTTTTTGCACTATCTCCAGTGCTTCTCTGTCCTTTTTATAGTATGGAGACCAGAACTGTGCACAGTACTCTAAGTGCAGCCTGACCAGGGTCCTATACACGTTTAACATAACGTCACTACTTTTGAATTCTATACCCCTAGAAATAAATCCCAGTGCTTTGTTAGCATTTTTAATTGCTTTGCTGACCTGCGATGCTGCTTTTAATGATTTGTTCACCTGTATCCCTTGATCTCTTTGCTCTTCTACCCCATTCCGTTTTTTATTTTCTAAGGTGTAGGCGATGTTTCTATTTTTCCTACCAAAGTGCATCACCTCACAGTTATTTATGTTATAGTTCATTTGCCACTTAACTGCCCAGTCTGCAAGTTTTCTAATGTCTTCTTGCATTATGTTGCATTCTTCCTCTTGGGATGTTCTATATGCTGGAGAAAACCTGGTGTGTGTGCGTGAGCATGTGTGTATGTCATAACATTCCACTTTACACACTGAAATTTAGCACTGTGAACCCCAAAACTTAAGTTAACCAATCATTCAACCAGCTCCTGGATAAGATTCCTTAACCTCCAACCACTACCTCCATTGTATCAATACCACTATGATCACTGCTGCTCTGAACTTAGCTTTCATCACTCTTGAAGTGGACCATACGCCACATCACGCCACCTCCCCATGACATTCAACGGCATTACCATCGCCAAATCCCCCACCATTAACATCCTGGGGGTCACCATTGACCAGAAATTTAACTGGACCAGCCACATAAATACTGTGGCAACAAGAGCAGGTCAGAGGCTGGGTATTCTGCGGCAAGTGTCTCACCTCCTGACTCCCCAAAGCCTTTCCACCATCTACAAGGCACAAGTCAGGAGTGTGATGGAATGCTCTCCACTTGCCTGGATGAGTGCAGCTCCAACAACACTCAAGAAGCTCGACACCATCCAGGACAAAGCAGCCCGCTTGATTGGCACCCCATCCACCACCTTAAACATTCACTCCCTCCACCACCGGCATACCGTGGCTGCAGTGTGTACCATCGACAAGATGCACTGCAGCAACTTGCCAAGGCTTCTTCGGCAGCACCTCCCAAACCCGCGACCTCTTCCACCTAGAAGGACAAGGGCAGCCAGTGCATGGGAACACCATCACCTGCAAGTTCCCCTCTCAAGTCAAACACCATCCTGACTTGGAAATATATCTATGGAAGTACCTTCACCACACGGACTGCAGCGGTTCAATAAGGCGGCTCACCACCACCTTCTCAATAAATGCCGGCCTTGCCAGAAATGCCCACAGCTTGAGAATACATTTTTTTAAAACCCTACCTCTTCCGACTGCAGCATCCAGCTGTTTCTTAAATGAGTCCAACCACCAGGCCTCACCTACCCTTCCCAGTCGGTACCCCTGTTCCAGCTGTTCATCACCCTCGGTGTAAAGAAATACCCCTTGGTGTCTGTCCTAACCCTGCCCATCACACCCTGAACCCTGTGCCCTCTTGTGCTGGGAATCTGGTGTATCTCCAGGTATACTGTCTCTGTTCCATTAAGTATCTTATTTATCTTTATCAGATGAAGGCTGATGAGGGCATTCATAAGAACATAAGAACATAAGAAATAGGAGCAGGAGTAGGCCAATCGGCCCCTCGAGCCTGCTCCGCCATTCAATAAGATCATGGCTGATCTGATCCTAACCGCCAATCTACTATCTATCACAGAACCATCTCCTGCATCTAACAGAATTGCACACACGAAATAGGAGCAGAATCAGGCTACACAGTCCCTGGGCCCGCTCCACTACCCACAGGGCCATGACCGATCCGAACCTAGACTCATGTCCAAATTCCTGCCCGCTCCCCGTAACCCTTAATGCCCTTTACTTCTAGGAAACTGTCTATTTCTGTTTTAAATTTAATTAATGTTGTAGCTTCTACAGCTTTTTGTGGCAGCATATTCCATGGACCTACCACCCTCTGAGTGAAGTAGTTCCTCCTCATCTCAGTTTTGAAAGAGCAGCCCCTTATTCTAAGACTATGTCCCCTAGTTCTCGTCTCACCCGTCATCGGGAACATCCTCCCCGCATCCACCCGATCCAACCCCTTCACAATCTTATATGTTTCAATAAGATCGCCTCTCATTCTTCTGAACTCCAATGAGTAGAGTCCCAATCTACCCAACCTCTCCTCATATGACCACCCCCTCATCCCCGGGATTAACCGAATGAACCTTTTTTGCACTGCCTCGAGAGCAAGGATGTCTTTCCTTAAGTAAGGACACCAAAACTGTATGCAGTATTCCAGGTGCGGTCTCACCAATACCTTGTACAACTGAAGCAATACCTCCCTATTTTTATATTCTATCCCCCTAGCAATGAAAGCCAACATTCCATTTGCCTTCTTAATCACTTGCTGCACCTGCATACTAACCTTTTGAGTTTCGTGCACCAGGACCCCCAGATCCCTTTGCACTTCAGTACTCTCCAGTTTCTTGCCATTAAGATAATAAATTGCTCTAGGATTTTTCCTGCCAAAGTGCATCACCTCACACTTTCCAGTGTTGTATTCCATCTGCCAAATCTCTGCCCACTTACTTAGCCTGTCTATGTCCCCTTGCAGGTTTTTTATGTCCTCCTCATTCACTACTTTCCCTCCCATCTTTGTATCATCTGCAAATTTTGATATGTTACACTTGGTCCCTTCCTCCAAATCGTTAATATAGATTGTGAAGAGTTGGGGACCCAGCACTGACCCCTGTGGAACACCACTAGTTACTGATTGCCAGTCTGAGAATGAACCATTTATCCCAACTCTTTGCTTTCTGTTAGATAGCCAATCCTCTATCCATGCCAGAATATTACCCCCAATTCCGTGATTTTTTACCTTAAGCAATAATCTTTTGTGTGGCACCTTGTCAAATGCCTTTTGGAAGTCTAAATACACTACGTCCACTGGTTCCCCTTTATCCACTCTATATGTTACTTCCTCAAAGAACTCCAGCAAATTTGTCAAACATGACTTCCCCTTCGTAAAACCATGCTGACTTTGTCCTATTAAATTATGATTATCCAAATGTCCTGTTACTGTTTCCTTAATAATGGACTCCAAAATTTTACCTACCACAGATGTTAGGCTAACCGGTCTATAGTTACCTCACAGCTTTTCCCACACCAGCAATAAACCTGGCTGCTCTCTGGTACTGTTTCCAGGGGCTGAATTCTCCCCACCCCACCCAACTCCTTGTGACCAGAACTGTGCCCAGTACTCCAGGTGAAGCCTGACCCAGGACCATGTACAGCTCTAGCAGAGCCCCTCAGGATTTAAACTTAACTGATTTGGTTTTATATCCCAGCCTCCTCACTGTTTACTGGCACCTCACACTGGTGAGCAATGAGCTTACAGTTGCCCTTGGATTTTTTTTTTTAATTATTTGTTCCTGGGATGTGGGCGTCGCTGGCGAGGCCCAGCATTTATTGCCCATCCCTAATTGCCCTCGAGAAGGTGGTGTTGAGCTGCCTTCTTGAACCGCTGCAGTCCATGTGGTGATGGTACTCCCAGAGGGAGTTCTAGGATTTTGACCCAGCGACGATGAAGGACCAGCGATATACTTCCAAGTCAGGATGGATCTAATCCAGTTTCCTCCTTGGCCAGGTCTATCCCACGTACCTCCTATTTCTACTTCAAATATGTAATGCCTTGCACTTATTTGTATTAAATGTGCCACTGAACAGCCCAGGTGCAAACCCTGTCGAGCTCTCTTTGCAAGATCTCAGTCACCTCCTTTGAATCCACAATCCCACTAGCTTGCCGCTATCTACAACTCTAACTATTGTGCAGCGAGATTTTGATTCCAGGCCTGAATTAGCAGTCCATGCACGCAACCTGAAATAACTGTTCAAACACAACAGGTACAGGCACAAGAACAAAAACTATAAAAACAGCAGGTGTACCATGTATATACATCGAGCTAAATCCTCAAAAAGGAAACTATAATTAAATATGTAGCCTGGCAGCTTTAGTGGAAAGTCTAGATGTCTATCCCCAGAGCTGGGTTTCTCTCGTAGCAAGCCACCAGATGCTTTTCACAAAGCCAGGTAACTTCTAATAAGAACATAAGAAATAGGAGCACCTCGAGCCTGCTCCGCCATTCAATAAGATCATGGCTGATCTGATCTTGGCCACACCACCACTTTCCTGCCCGCTCCCCGTAACCCTGGACTCCCCTGTAGCTCAAATATCTGTCGATCTCAGCCTTGAATATATTCACTGACTCAACCTCCACAGCTCGCTGGGGTAGAGAATTTCAAAGATTCACGACCATCTGAGAGAAGAAATTCCCCCTCATCTCCATCTTAAATGGGCGACCCCTTATCCTGAAACTGTGCCCCCTAGTTCTAGATTCCCCTACGAGGGGAAACATTCTCTCAGTATCTACCTTGTCAAGACCCCTCAGAATCTTATATGTTTCAATAAGATCACCTCTTATTCTTCTAAACTCCAATGAGTATAGGCCCAACCTGCTCAACCTTTCTTCATAAGACAACCCCTTCATCTCAGGAATCAACCGAGTGAACCTTCGCTGAACACCCTCCAATGCAAGTATATCTCTCCTTAAATAAGGAGACCAAAACTGCACGCAGTACTCTAGTTGTGGTCTCACCAACACCCTGTACAGTGGTAGCAATGGCCAAACGTTGGCTACCCAACTGCAGAGCTGGGTATCTCTAGCAGCAAGGCATTAGATACCCATTCCCAGAGCTTAACAGGATCACCAAATATCACTGTCTTATAAGATAAAAGCAATGGTAAGCTTCCAGTAGGACCACCCCATCATTATTCACCCAGTGATGGGTCGACCCCCTCCAGGTCCCATTACTCGGCCAGGCTGGCCGAGGAGTACCGAGAACCTGCCTGGCTCAGGTATCACATCACCAGGTCTGCCACAGAGGTTGACTCGATTCGAATCTTCCATCAACAGGGTACTGCCTTGGGGCCACCTTGACCCCAGAGAGACACCATTTGTCTGCTATTACAAATTTGGGACGTCTGTAGACATCTCGGGTACAGTGATATCAGTTGCTCCCGTAAGCGGCCTGAACACCTGTTTTCTTTTAAATTAAAAGTTGACTCTCACTGCCCCAGATCTACTAGTGAGGTAGTGATACCCAGGAGTGTAAAAGTGAAACTCGCGTGTGCTCTGTACAGGACCCACGTGTACTCCTTCAATCTCTCCGAAAATGCTCAAAGTTAACACTGGGTGAGGCGACATTTGATTTGAATTGCAGACTACTTTATTCCACAGTAAGTAAAACACACAATGAAATCAGTGAGTTGTTGGGAACAATCGGTGTGACTTCTGTTTGCTTATGGTTACAAAAATAATGGCCTGGAATTTGCGGTCTTGATGACGACGAACTGGCAGTGTTCGCCGTCATTCCGCCTTTGAAACTGACCGCAACTTCGGGATTTGGCGCAGGCGCAGTCTAATGCGGAAATCCTGAAGTTGCGGTCCGTCATTCACTGCTCCTCCTCAGGCTGTGCTGTGCTCCCCCACCTCCCCCCCAGAGCCGTCAATCGGTAAATCTCTCAAATCAGCAAAACTGACCCAAACTTTGCTCTTCTGCAGTAAGTACGTGGTTAAATACCCCATTAAAGGTTAGATCCAAAAGGATTAGGTGTAACTGGGGTTTTAACAGCATATTGAAGGCTAAACAAAGGTTATGGCCCTGAAAATTTAATTTTAATTTTGTGCCGTCAAATTTAATAAAAAATTAAGAAACTTTTTTTAAAAAGTTGAATTTTTAAAAAAAAGTTTGTTCATCTTTATTTCCGATTTTCCTTTTCCCCCCATGAGAGCCCCAATCTTTGTTTTGCTCTCTAACATTTTTAAAAAGTTAGAATTTTGAGAGCTTACTCACTTCCTTGTTCCCTGTCTGAGAATTCTGAATGGCTGCTTAAACAGCTGGTTGACATCACAGAGCACACACTGTGGATCCCCACTATACTACGTTGATCTGAATTCCCTAGCCACTGACTCGATCCCTCTTCCCAACATCTGACTGAGGCTGAACCACACTGTTAGCAAACTCGGTGCCATATTGGACCCTGAAATGAGCTTCCGACCATATATCCGTGGCATAACAAAGACCGCCTATTTCCACCTCCGTAACATTGCCCGTCTCCGCCTTTGCCTCAGCTCATCCGCTGCTGAAACCCTCATCCATGCCTTTGTTATCTCTAGACTTGACTATTCCAACGCACTCCTGGCTGGCCTCCCACATTCTACCCTACGTAGACTTGAGGTGATCCAAAACTCGGCTGACCGTGTCCTAACTCACACCAAGTCCCGTTCACCCATCACCCCTGTGCTCACTGACCTACACTGGCTCCCGGTTAAGCAACGCTTCGATTTCAAAATTCTCATCCTGGTTTTCAAATCCCTCCAAGGCCTCGCCCTCCCTATTTCTGTCATCTCCTTCAGTCCCACAACCCACCACCCTTCCCGGAGATATCTGCGCTCCTCTAATTCTGCCCTCGTGAGCATCCCTGATTATAATCGCTCAACTTTTAGTGGCCGTGCCTTCTGTTGCCTGGGCCCTAAGCTCTGGAATTTTCTGCCTAAATCCCTCCGCCTCTCTACCTCTCTTTCCTCCTTGAAGACGCTCCTTAAAACCAAGCTTTTGGTCACCTGCCCTAATTTCTCATTATATGGCTCGGTGTCAAATTTTTTGCCTTTTAATACTCCTGTGAAGCACCTTGGGACATTTTACTACATTAAAGGCACTATATAAATACAAGTTGTTGTCGAGCAGCGGAAAATCCGAACTTCTCGACACAGATCTTTGTGCGAAGCTTACTTTGGGGCCAGTGGCGAACGCCTTTGCTTCGTCACTGAGCAGACGCATACTAGTCCATTCCCGTGAGTCGTCCAACTCACAATGGGGTGCATCTCGACTTTGCACGATAGTGTAAAAGCTGCGATAGCGAATCGGCAGCCCGTTTTTACACCTCCCCCGGCTTTTTTATTTCGGGAATACAAATGGGGAGCGGTGTAGAACGGGCTGTCGACTCGCAAGCACCAGTTTGCCACTGTCGCACAAAGTCCAAGATCGAACCCAATCTCACACCCCAACCTGACCTAACACCCAGGACAATGGTTCGCTGCCTTCTGCTGTTTGACCCTCTTTGTGTCTGTGTTCTGATATTTAGAAGCCCAGTGATTCCAACACTGAGGTGTGGAGGCTCTCTCTGAATGACCAGAGCTCACAGATTGCCCAGTGTTTGTGTCTCAGAGAAACAACTTCCCACCTCACAGTGGAGATCTGCCTCACTCCGCCAAAACAACAGGACACCACAGAAAGCCGCTTCAGACAAGCTTCTGCGAAAAGACACAGCAAACATCGCAACAGCCTGTGGAAGAATGACCAAAGAATCGCCAAGCCAGGCAACTGCCAAGGACAGCCGGCCATTAAAGGACAAGGCACCAGGGTCCCTGGGACACCTCCCCCCCTCCCCCCAGGAGCTGGCACCTTCCAGCTCAGTGTCTCGGCCTCACTGTGGACAAGTCCATGCCTGGCCGGGGGAAGATTGCAGATTTAACCTGAGGCGCAGATTAAAGTATTTTTTTCCCCGCCACCAAGTTGACGGCCGGGCCTCTTACCTGCTCCTCCTACCAGACACCGCTGCTCCGTCTGACTCGGTTCTCTTCAACTTTAATGGGAAAGTTCCGGCCTCCCGGCCCTCAGCCACCCACCGCTCATTGGCCACGGCTCCTGCCGCCGTCCCCAGGCAGGCAATGCGGGCCTCCGGGCGCAGCGCCACCCACAGGAGCGGCTGACACACGGCTCCTGCCGCCGTCCCCAGGCAGGCAATGCGGGCCTCCGGGCGCAGCGCCACCCACAGGAGCGGCTGACACACGGCTCCTGCCGCCGTCCCCAGGCAGGCAATGCGGGCCTCCGGGCGCAGCGCCACCCACAGGAGCGGCTGACACACGGTTCCTGCCGCCGTCCCCAGGCAGGCAATGCGGGCCTCCGGGCGCAGCGCCACCCACAGGAGCGGCTGACACACGGCTCTCTATCAATAGAGTCATCGGGCTGGATTTTGAATGACCCGTGGAGTCGGGTTTGGAGGCGTGTGGGGGGTTAAAATTGCAGATTCGGGGGTCCTGACCCCATCCCTCCTCCACGCAATTTTGACAAAATCAGTTACGGGGTTCCCGACTCCGTCCCGCCTCCAAGAGGCGGGAGAGGCCATTAAAGGCCTTAACAAGCCCTAAATTGGCTCTGTAATGCCATTTTGAAACGTTTTAGCTAGTTTAACCCTTTTCCGACATGAAGTACGCCTGATGGGAAACACTCCAGTGAAACCTGGCGGGAGCACAAGTGGATAGCTGACGATTGACTGCAAGTCCACTATTACAACGGAGATGTGATGAAGGTAGTAGTACAGGAAACACTTTATTAACCGGCACCGACAGGACCGGCGTGGTGCCGGTTAATCAAAAAGTCCGGATAACGGAGAGTTATATCTCCCAACGTACGAGAGCCCCGTACACACTGACATGCGCCTGCATTCGGAGCTCCGTCTCCCCGGGGACCGCCAGCTGACCATCTGTCGTGTCCGCTGCCTACCCGGGCTGCACATTCCCCTCCCAATCTACACGCTCCGATACAAGCCAAACGCCTCGGGGTTTTTTTTAAAGTTATTTTTAAAGGAGAGATGAAGGAAAACCCCGGTTAGCTACTCAAGAATTTTGCCGGTTAAGAGAGATTTCCGGTTATTTGGGTGCCGGTTAAAAGAGAGTTTCCTGTAGTATGAAAGTCGCCTCTGATGCTGCTGCATTGAATGTCTTCAGAGACTGCATGGCCTTTGCTGTGAGAGGACTTGGATGCAAAAAATTCTCTCTGTCTCTGTCTCTCTTTCTCTCTCTGACTCTGTCTCTCTGTCTGTCTGTCTGTCTGTCTCTCTCTCTCTCTCTCTCTCTCTGTCTCTCTCTCATATATATCCAGGTCCACTCACATCAAAAGCCAGGCAAGGCAAGGCAAGTCCTCTCTCACCAACAGCCAGACAGTCTCTGACACCAGGCAGTCAGCAATGATGACATCATCAGAGGCGACTTTCAGACTGAAAGCACTAATTAGTTCATGAGTTCCCACATGCTGGAACTCAAATGCCCAATTAAGTCAAAATTGCATCATTCATCCACATTAATCTGGAGTCGGGGGGAAACACGAAATGCGGATGACACAACCCCAACCCGACCCCAAGACAAAATCCAGCCTATAGAGTCATAGAGTTGTACAGCACAGAAAGAGGCCCTTCGGCCCATCGTGTTCACGCCGGCCATCAAGCCCTGTCTATTCTAATCCCATTTTCCAGCACTTGGTCCGTAGCCTTGTATGCTATGGCGTTTCAAGTGCTCATCTAAATGCTTCTTGAATGTTGTGAGGGTTCCTGCCTCTACCACCCTTTCAGGCAGTGAGTTCCAGATTCCAACCACCCTCTGGGTGAAAAAGTTTTTCCTCAAATCCCCTCGAAACCTCCTGCCCCTTACCTTGAAACTATGCCCCCTGGTTATTGACCCCTCTACTAAGGGGAAAAGTTCCTTTCTATCTACCAGATCTATGCCCCTCATAATTTTGTACACCTCAATCAGGTCCCCCCTCAGCCTTCTCTGATCAAGGGAAACAACCCCAGCCTGTCCAATCTGTTTCCACACACTAGATTGTATGCATTATTTTGTATGTATTGTGTTCTAGGAACTATTTTCTATACAACAGCAACAACTTGTATTTATATAGTGCCTTTAACGTAGTAAAACATCCCAAGGCACTTCAGAAACAAAATTTGACACCGAGCCACATAAGGAGAAATTAGGGCAGATGACCAAAAGCTTGGTCAAAGAGGTAGGTTTTAAGGAGCGTCTTAAAGGAGGAAAGAGAGGTGGCGAGGCGGAGAGGTTTAGGGAGGGAATTCCAGAGCTTAGGGCCTAGGCAGCTGAAGGCACGGCCACCAATGGTTGAGCGATTATAATCAGGGATGCTCAAGAAGGCCAGAATTAGAGGAGCGCAGATATCTCGGGGTTGCGGGGCTGAAGGAGATTACAGAGATAGGGAGGGGCAAGGCCATGGAGGGATTTGAAAACAGTAGAATGAGAATTTTGAAATCGAGGCGTTGCTTAACCGGGAGCCAGTGTAGGTCAGCGAGCACAGGGGTGATGGGTGAACGGGACTTGGTGCGAGTTAGGACACGGGCAGCCGAGTTTTGGATGACCTCAAGTTTACGTAGTGTAGAATGTGGGAGGCCAGCCAGGAGTGCGTTGGAATAGTCAAGTCTAGAGGTAACAAAGGCATGGATGAGGGTTTCAGCAGCAGATGAGCTATATACTTTTTTAATGCTATTTGTATATATTATTTTGTGTATGCTATTTGTATATATTGTTTTCTATGAACTATTTTGTATATACTATTTTATATGCTATTTTATATATACTGTTTTTTATATATTATTCTGTATATACTGTTTTGTACCTGCTGAAAGCATGCAGCTTGCCAGTACAGAGTTTAATGTCAAATGGAACATATGCCAATGCTGCAGCCCTTTGAACCCATGAATACAGCAACGTCAAACACAGAAGGACGGGATGACTTTGTCACTGGTAAGCGACAAGCATTGTTTTCGAATGTGTCTGTGCGGAAACGTGGAACTATTGTGACTGGCCCTTTTGATGTGAACTACAGCTTGGAGTCACAGGAGTTCTGGCGGTTCCACCTGAAGGCCTGTGAGTCAGGGTGCCAGTCGATTTGCTCCATCAGGGAATAATGCAGCCCATGGAGGTTCATAGTGAGGGGAAGAAAGCCAGTAATTAAGTGTATTGGAAGCACGATTATCACCCCTTCAAAATAAACCAACTAAGCTGGTTGTGAGGGCATTGGGAGGGCACACAGCAGTTGTGTTGTAGACTAGGAAGTCCAAGAAACAATCAGAAGTGTTTTTGACACTCCGTATGTGTTTTTACTAATTGTTTATAATTCTGACATCAGGAAAATGATCAGTGCATAACATTAATCAAGATTATCTAGCTTCCCTTAATAGCGCAGATGGATAAGGTCAGCCTTACAGTTCTGGAAAAAAGAAGGTTCTTCCAATGGGTGCATTTAATAGGAAGCTAGATACACACACAGGAGGGAGAAAGGAATAGAAGGACAGAAGGGTGAGATGAAGAGGGACGGGAGGAGGCTCGTGTGGAGCATAGACCAGTTGGGCCGAATGGCCTGTTACTGTGCTGTAGACTCGATGTAATTCTATGTGATATTTTGTAGACCGTAATCTTTCCCGTTATTTACCCTCCTCTCCTGAAGACGCTTCCTCTTGCCATAGGTGCCAGATGCCCTCCACACATGCCAACCATCTACACTTTACACAGTCAGCATTCCTGCTTCGCTGTCCAAGTCACTGTGACTCCCTTTAATTTGAGAGGCACACATTGTCACAGGTTTCTGTGCTCGATGGCTGAGGGAAAGAATGGAACCATGGGAGCAAACAGCACTGGAAAAAAAAGGTACGAAAATGGGTTGAGGGAAGTCTTAACTAGAGAAATGAGTAAATAAAGGGGTAGTAGGAGGCAGAGAGGAGCAGTCAGAGAGAATAACAGCAGTACTGGACAGGGTGAACCAGACAGGACAGATCTGAAGAACAGAGTGAAGGGGGATCCTAAGGGGAGGAATAGGTGAGTGAATCTCTGGAGTGTGAGTTAATAACAATAAAAGGAACAGAGTGGGATCACAGTATGATAGCAGAGATGGGCCGACAGATAAACCAGGGCAAGAAGAATCACAGTTTAAAGAAAGGAGGCTGGAGGAACAGAGGGAAAACATGGTGAATGTGGAATAAAAACTGAAGATGGTGGAAATCTCTGTGAAGAGGAAAGGAAGGTTAATGTTTGGGGTTGGGCTCTTCATCAGAACAGAAAACTGACAGAGCGCCAAACATTATCCAGTCTTTTCTCTGACAACTGTCTGAGGCTGAACCAGACTGTTCGCAACCTTGGTGTCGTATTTGACCCTGAGCTGATCTTCTGATCACGTATCTGCGCCATCACTAAGACCGCCTATTTCCACCTCCGTAACATCGCCCGACTCCGCCCCTGCCTCAGCTCATCCGCTGCTGAAACCCTCATCCATGCCTTTGTTACCTCCAGACTTGACTATTCCAACGCACTCCTGGCCGGCCTCCCATCTTCCATAAACCTAAGCTCATCCAAAACTCTGCTGCCCATGTCCTAACTCGCACCAAGTCCTGTTTACCCATCATCCCTGTGCTCGCTGACCTACATTGGATCCCGGTTAAGCATCGCCTCGATTTTAAAATTCTCATCCTTGTTTTCAAACCCCTCCATGGCCTCGCCCCTCCCTATCTCTGCAACCTCCTCCAGCCCTACAACCCTCCGAGATATCTGTGCTCCTCCAATTCTGGCCCTTTGCGCATACTGTAGCATAGTGGTTATGTTACTGGACTAATAATCCAGAGGCCTGGACTAATGATCCGGAGACATGAGTTCAAATCCCACCACGGCAACTGGGAAATTTAAATTCAGTTCATTAAATAAATATGGAATAAAAAGCTAGTATCAGTAATGGTGACCATGAAACTACCGGATTGTCATAAAAATCCATCTGGTTCACTAATGTCCTTTAGGGAAGGAAATCTGCCGTCCTTACCCGGTCTGGCCGATATGTGACTCCAAACCCACAGCAATGTGGTTGACTCTTACCTGCCCTCTGAAATGGCCTAGCTACGAAAAGTGTAAGAAGAAGAAAACCAGACGGACCACCCAGCATCGACCTAGGCACGGGACACGACAAAGGCACGCCTAGCCCAGTCGACCCAGCAAAGTCCTCCTCACTAACATCTGGGGACTTGTGCCAAAACTGGGAGAGCTGTCCCACAGACTAGTCAAGCAACAGCAACAGAATCATACCTTTCAGCCAACGTCCCACACTCCTTCATCACCATCCCTGGGTAGGTCCTGTCCCACCGGCAGGACAGACCCACCAGGGGTGGCAGCACAGTGGTATACAGTCAGGAGGGAGTGGCCCTGGGAGTCCTCAACATTGACTCCGGACCCCATGAAGTCATCAGGTCAAGCATGGGCAAGGAAACCTCCTGCTGATTACCATCTACTGCCCTCCTTCAGCTGATGAATCAGTACTCCTCCATGTTGAACACCACTTGGAAAAAGCACTGAGGGGAGCAAGGGCACAGAATGTACTCTGGGTAGGGGACTTCAATGTCCATCACCAAGAGTGGCTAAATAGCACCACTGCTGCCAGTCTGGGCCTGCGGCAGGTGGTGAGAGAACCAACACGAGGGAAAAATCTACTTGACCTTGTCCTCACCAATCTACCTGTCACAGATGCATCTGTCCATGACAGTATTGGTAGGAGTGACCACCGCACAGTCATTGTGGACACGAAGTCCCATCTTCACACTGAGGGTACCCTTCACCCTGTTGTGTGGCACTACCATCGTGTTAGATGCAGAACAGATCTAGCAGCTCAAAACTGGGCATCCATGAGGCGCTGTGGGCCATCAGCAGCAGCAGAATTGCATTCCACCACTATCTGTAACCTCATGGCCTGGCATATCCCTCACTCTACCATTACCATCAAGCCAGGGGACCAACCCTGGTTCATTGAAGAGTGTAGAAGAGCATGCCAGGAGCAGCATCAGGCGTACCTAAAAATGAGGAGCCAACCTGGGGAAGCTGCAACACAGGACTACATGCATGCTAAAAAGCAGAAGCAGCATGTTGTAGATAGAGCCAAGCAATCCCACAACCAACGGATCAGATCAAAGCTCTGCAGTCCTGCCACATCCAGTCGTGGATGGTGCTGGACAATTAAACATCTAATGGGAGGAGGAGGCTTCATGAACATCCCCATCCTCAGTGATGGTGGAGCCCAGCACACGAGTGCAAAAGACAAGGTTGAAGCGTTTGCAACCATCTTCAGCCAGAAGTGCAGAGTGGGTGATCCATATCGGCCTCCTCCTGAAGTCCCCACCATCACAGAAACCAGACTTCAGCCAATTCGATTCACTCCACATGTTATCAAGAAACGACTGAGCACACTGGATACAGCAAAGGCTATGGGCCCCGACAACATCCCGGCTGTAGTGCTGAAGACTTGTGCTCCAGAACTAGCCGCGTCTCTAGCCAAGCTGTTCCAGTACAGCTACAACACTGGCATCTACCTGACAAAGTGGAAAATTACCCAAGTATGTCCTGTCCACAAAAAGCAGGACAAATCCAATTCGACCAATTAACGCCCCATCAGTCTAGTCTCAATCATCAGCAAAGTGATAGAAGGTGTCATCGACAGTGCTAGCTGTGGCTCAGTTGGTAGCACCCTCGCCTCTCAGTCAGAAGGTTGTGGGTTCGAGTCCCACTCGAGAGACTTGCGCACAAAAATCTAGGCTGAAACTCTAGTGCAGTACTGAGGGAATGTTGCACTGTTAGAGGTTCCGTCAGACTGCACCTTGAGCACTGTGTCCAGTTCTGGTCAGACCCACCTTGAGCACTGTGTCCAGTTCTGGTCAGACGCACCTTGAGCACTGTGTCCAGTTCTGGTCAGACCCACCTTGAGCACTGTGTCCAGTTCTGGTCAGACGCACCTTGAGCACTGTGTCCAGTTCTGGTCAGACCCACCTTGAGCACTGTGTCCAGTTCTGGTCAGACCCACCTTGCGCACTGTGTCCAGCTCTGGTCAGACCCACCTTGAGCACTGTGTCCAGTTCTGGTCAGACCCACCTTGAGCACTGTGTCCAGTTCTGGTCAGACCCACCTTGAGCACTGTGTCCAGTTCTGGTCAGACCCACCTTGTGCACTGTGTCCAGCTCTGGTCAGACCCACCTTGAGCACTGTGTCCAGTTCTGGTCAGACCCACCTTGCGCACTGTGTCCAGTTCTGGTCAGTGAGACACAAGGGAGACATTCAAGTGCTGGAGTAGCACCACCTTCTCAAGGGCAACTAGGGATGGGTAATAATTGCGGCCTTGCCAGCGACGTCCACATCCCAGGAACGAATCTTTTAAAATTTTTAAATCTGGAACAGCTGTTAATATGAATCAGAATAGATGGAGGAATGGACATGTATTTTGAAGATAACTTATTTGGACTGGGTTATCTTGCAGGTTGGCGATCAATAGGATGTTTAAATCTTTGCAAATCAAATCAATGTTTCTATAACTAGTGGGATTTAGAAAAAGAAAGCTTCACACTATCTGATTCTTTGCTGAATGATTCATGAATTACAATCCAACTATTGTTTTGAAAATAACCTTTTCACGTAAAGACTCCAAATAATGGAAGGATTCTGAGGCATTTTTTTTTAAAATGATACAACATAAAGGAAATCCAAAGAAGAAAACCAGATTGATTTCAGTAATTCCCCTTTAGCTGACCCATTTGGACAGAGGGGAAGGGCTAGAGGAATAAGTCCAGGATTGGTCACTGGACAGCGATCAGGAACAAGTACCCTGGCTGAGTTTTCTTCCCCTCCCTATCCCGGCGAGCACTGATTTTGATATTTTTTTCCAATAATTTTCTTTTCAAGCACCGTGTGTTGGTTGGGTTTGATATTTGTCAAGGTTCTCTGACAAATTCTCTCTCTTTTTCTCTTTAAAACAATGGCACAAGGGCGAAGGCTTTTGAGCAACAGGAACATGCTGCAATTAGAAGGATGACTTTGCTTTTGCCAGGGACTGTTGGTTGTTAGCACATCTAATGGGCAGTTCTACTTTATCTTTTATGTCTGTTGACTCTGCCCCCTCACTTTACATAGAATTACATAGAAATTAAACATGAAGACCATTCAGCCTTGGTGATTGTAGTGCAGTATAGCAAAGGATACCTCAGAGATGGCTCCTCCCAGTTGGATGCACTGGTGCTGAATTGGCAACTTGGGGAAAGAGAATTAGACAAACAGGCCTGAGGGCTGTTTCTCACACGGGCAGTGGCCCAAATCCCATGTTCCCACACTCTTCCCATATCCCTTCATCCCCCTTCCCATCAACCCGCTATGTAACCTATTCTGAAAGGTTGAGTCTGGGGTCGACTATACAGGGGGAATTCTCCTGATCCTGCTCCATAACTTCAGTGGAAGATCCACGGAGACCCCGGAAAAATGGTGCAAAGTCTCTCCAATTCTTCCCAATCTAGTTACGACTGAAACAGCATGTTTCAATGGCAGCGGTCATGAAAGGATACAGTTACGTGCTTGGTCTCCAACGACACTGTTGTGAAACACAGAAGCGTTTGTTTCGCCGTGCACACAGTGACATGACCCTTGAAGAAATAATTGCTGAGTGTAAGGACATTACAATACTTTGAGAAGGCACATGAAGCTGACACGACCGATAATGAGCCTTACCCTACCAACCTTGCCCTCTCCTACTGCCTCTCCTGTCTGTCCACCTGTGATGTCTAAGAACTATTCCTGCAGACTCAGAGTTTTGACTGATGGTGCACCTCACCAGGTTGCAGGCCTCATTCGCTGGTTATGGGCCAGCTTTTCCTTGGGAGGGAGAGAAGAGAATGTTAAAGACATGTGAGTGGCATCGGCAGATGCCTCATGTGAGCGGATGCATCCCATAATGAGCAGTTTTGCTGCATTGTCCTTCAGCAGAGAGAAACCAACCACACCCCAGTGAGAGTCAGCACCTTCAGGAGAGGAGAAACCAACCGTACCCCAGTGAGAGTCAGCACCTTCAGAAGAGAGAGAAACCAACCGTACCCCAGTGAGAGTCAGCACCTTCAGGAGAGAGAGAAACCAACCATACCCCAGTGAGAGTCAGCACCTTCAGGAGAGAGAGAAACCAACCATGCTCCAGTGAGAGTCAGCACCTTCAGGAGAGGAGAGAGAAACCAACCGTACCCCAGTGAGAGTCAGCACCTTCAGGAGAGGAGAAACCAACCGTACCCCAGGGAGAGTCAGCACCTTCAGGAGAGAGAGAAACCAACCGTACCCCAGTGAGAGTCAGCACCTTCAGGAGAGGAGAGAAACCAACCGTACCCCAGTGAGAGTCAGCACCTTCAGGAGAGGAGAGAGAAACCAACCATACCCCAGTGAGAGTCAGCACCTTCAGGAGAGAGAGAAACCAACCATGCTCCAGTGAGAGTCAGCACCTTCAGGAGAGGAGAGAGAAACCAACCGTACCCCAGTGAGAGTCAGCACCTTCAGGAGAGGAGAAACCAACCGTACCCCAGGGAGAGTCAGCACCTTCAGGAGAGAGAGAAACCAACCGTACCCCAGTGAGAGTCAGCACCTTCAGGAGAGGAGAGAAACCAACCGTACCCCAGTGAGAGTCAGCACCTTCAGGAGAGGAGAGAGAAACCAACCGTACCCCAGTGAGAGTCAGCACCTTCAGGAGAGGAGAGAGAAACCAACCGTACCCCAGTGAGAGTCAGCACCTTCAGGAGAGGAGAAACCAACCGTACACCAGTGAGAGTCAGCACCTTCAGGAGAGAGAGAAACCAACCGTACCCCAGGGAGAGTCAGCACCTTCAGGAGAGGAGAGAGAAACCAACCGTACCCCAGTGATAGTCAGCACCCTCAGGAGAGGAGAGAGAAACCAACCGTACCCCAGTGAGAGTCAGCACCTTCAGGAGAGGAGCAAAACCAACCGTACCCCAGTGAGAGTCAGCACCTTCAGGAGAGGAGAGAGAAACCAACCGTACCCCAGTGAGAGTCATCACCTTCAGGAGAGGAGAGAGAAACCAACCGTACCCCAGGGAGAGTCAGCACCTTCAGGAGAGGAGAGAAACCAACCGTACCCCAGTGAGAGTCAGCACCTTCAGGAGAGGAGAAACCAACCGTACCCCAGTGAGAGTCAGCACCTTCAGGAGAGGAGAGAGAAACCAACCGTACCCCAGTGAGAGCCAGCACCTTCAGGAGAGGAGAGAGAAACCAACCGTACCCCAGTGAGAGTCAGCACCTTCAGGAGAGGAGAGAGACCAACCAACCGTACCGCAGTGAGAGTCAGCACCTTCAGGAGAGGAGAAACCAACCGTACCCCAGTGAGAGTCAGCACCTTCAGGAGAGGAGAGAGAGAAACCAACCGTATCCCAGTGAGAGTCAGCACCTTCAGGAGAGGAGAGAGAAACCAAACGTACCCCAGTGAGAGTCAGCACCTTCAGGAGAGGAGAGAGAAACCAACCGTACCCCAGTGAGAGTCAGCACCTTCAGGAGAGGAGAGAGAAACCAACCATGCTCCAGTGAGAGTCAGCACCTTCAGGAGAGGAGAGAGAAACCAACCGTACCCCAGTGAGAGTCAGCACCTTCAGGAGAGGAGAAACCAACCGTACCCCAGGGAGAGTCAGCACCTTCAGGAGAGAGAGAAACCAACCGTACCCCAGTGAGAGTCAGCACCTTCAGGAGAGGAGAGAAACCAACCGTACCCCAGTGAGAGTCAGCACCTTCAGGAGAGGAGAGAGAAACCAACCGTACCCCAGTGAGAGTCAGCACCTTCAGGAGAGGAGAGAGAAACCAACCGTACCCCAGTGAGAGTCAGCACCTTCAGGAGAGGAGAAACCAACCGTACACCAGTGAGAGTCAGCACCTTCAGGAGAGAGAAACCAACCGTACCCCAGGGAGAGTCAGCACCTTCAGGAGAGGAGAGAGAAACCAACCGTACCCCAGTGATAGTCAGCACCCTCAGGAGAGGAGAGAGAAACCAACCGTACCCCAGTGAGAGTCAGCACCTTCAGGAGAGGAGCAAAACCAACCGTACCCCAGTGAGAGTCAGCACCTTCAGGAGAGGAGAGAGAAACCAACCGTACCCCAGTGAGAGTCATCACCTTCAGGAGAGGAGAGAGAAACCAACCGTACCCCAGGGAGAGTCAGCACCTTCAGGAGAGGAGAGAAACCAACCGTACCCCAGTGAGAGTCAGCACCTTCAGGAGAGGAGAAACCAACCGTACCCCAGTGAGAGTCAGCACCTTCAGGAGAGGAGAGAGAAACCAACCGTACCCCAGTGAGAGCCAGCACCTTCAGGAGAGGAGAAACCAACCGTACCCCAGTGAGAGTCAGCACCTTCAGGAGAGGAGAGAGACCAACCAACCGTACCGCAGTGAGAGTCAGCACCTTCAGGAGAGGAGAAACCAACCGTACCCCAGTGAGAGTCAGCACCTTCAGGAGAGGAGAGAGAGAAACCAACCGTATCCCAGTGAGAGTCAGCACCTTCAGGAGAGGAGAGAGAAACCAAACGTACCCCAGTGAGAGTCAGCACCTTCAGGAGAGGAGAGAGAAACCAACCGTACCCCAGTGAGAGTCAGCACCTTCAGGAG
This sequence comes from Squalus acanthias, assembly GCA_030390025.1. NCBI lineage: Eukaryota > Metazoa > Chordata > Chondrichthyes > Squaliformes > Squalidae > Squalus > Squalus acanthias. The sequence goes on from CM059451.1 coordinate 29,013,435, forward strand.
AGGAGAGAGAAACCAACCGTACCCCAGTGAGAGTCAGCACCTTCAGGAGAGGAGAGAGAATCCAACCGTACCCCAGTGAGAGTCAGCACCTTCAGGAGAGGAGAAAGAAACCAACCGTATCCCAATGAGAGTCAGCACCTTCAGGAGAGGAGAGAGAAACCAACCGTACCCCAGTGAGAGTCAGCACCTTCAGGAGAGAAGAGAGAAACCAACCGTACCCCAGTGAGAGTCAGCACCTTCAGGAGAGGAGAGAGAATCCAACCGTACCCCAGTGAGAGTCAGCACCTTCAGGAGAGAGAAACCAACCGTACCCCAGTGAGAGTCAGCACCTTCAGGAGAGGAGAGAGAAACCAACCGTACCCCAGTGAGAGTCAGCACCTTCAGGAGTGGAGAGAGAATCCAACCGTACCCCAGTGAGAGTCAGCACCTTCAGGAGAGGAGAGAGAATCAACCGTATCCCAGTGAGAGTCAGCACCTTCAGGAGTGGAGAGAGAAACCAACCGTACCCCAGTGAGAGTCAGCACCTTCAGGAGAGGAGAGAGAAACCAACCGTACCCCAGTGAGAGTCAGCACCTTCAGGAGAGGAGAGAAACCAACCGTACCCCAGTGAGAGTCAGCACCTTCAGGAGAGAGAGAAACCAACCGTACCCCAGTGAGAGTCAGCACCTTCAGGAGAGGAGAGAGAAACCAACCGTACCCCAGTGAGAGTCAGCACCTTCAGGAGAGGAGAGAGAAACCAACCGTACCCCAGTGAGAGTCAGCACCTTCAGGAGAGGAGAGAGAAACCAACCGTACCCCAGTGAGAGTCAGCACCTTCAGGAGAGGAGAAACCAACCGTACCCCAGTGAGAGTCAGCACCTTCAGGAGAGGAGAGAAACCAACCGTACCCCAGTGAGAGTCAGCACCTTCAGGAGAGGAGAGAAACCAACCGTACCCCAGTGAGAGTCAGCACCTTCAGGAGAGGAGAAACCAACCGTACCCCAGTGAGAGTCAGCACCTTCAGGAGAGGAGAAACCAACCGTACCCCAGTGAGAGTCAGCACCTTCAGGAGAGGAGAAACCAACCGTACCCCAGTGAGAGTCAGCACCTTCAGGAGAGGAGAGAGAATGCAATCGTATCCCAGTCAGCATCTTCAGGGAAGCAGGGCAGAGAATTGCAGGTTTTAATGAAAAAGCTTTAAAAAGTTTGTGTAGTTGTTGTTGCCAGGCAACCCAAGAGTCTCATTATTCGTTTTCCGCAAAGCACTGACAGCTGCATGATTTTTGCTCCCTGGAAGTTCAGTGTACCGCTGATGCCACTAGATGGTGCCTGAATATAATGTTTGATGTAATGCCTGAGTGAACAGTACGCAGCTTAACATCCTCAATGGCTTTTAGTTCATCTCCGTTTGTTGGCAGTGTGACATCTTAACTCAGTGCAGATCAATCAGAAGGAGCACAGCTTGGTGCCTGATCTTCTCGGGCACCCAGACGGGGAACGGTAATCTGCTAGAGGTGCTCCAAGGTTTAGGGATTTTGTTGAGTTCCTCATGTTGAATATTTTGTCCTCATGCATCTGGGTGTTTTGGGTTTAACCTTTATGAGCCATATGGGATATTTGAAACTTTTTTGTTATAATTTTCCTGTAATGTTCGATTCATCTTATAAGGGATTCGCCCCCAGGGGAATGCAGCTTTTTTTGACTCACATTAACCAGCAGATATGAGGCCTTGGTAATGGGAATGTTAATTAATCAACAGCGGGTATCATTGGGTATAGTTTTGAACATTTCATGCCATTGTGATGAAATGGTTTCTTTATGATGCCATGCATTGGATCGTTCAATGTGTCCAAATAGGTGATTTAGCTCAACAGATATTTGGGTACATCATGTCCCCACATCAAAGAGCAAGCATTTCAATCTCAATGGTAACTTTGATTGATGGCTCGGTGAGCCAAATTCCTCCCTCCCCACTCCACATTCCTAAGAGTCTGGCCTTCTCTCTCTCCCTCTCTCAGAGACACTAGACTGGGCATGTAAACCCATGTAACTTGTAAGTACAAAGATGGCTTGGGTTTAGTTTAAAAGTGGGCTTTTGCCCAAAGAGTCAGTAGAGGGGTGTTTTTGCTATTTTCAATGAATGAGGAGTGATCGGAAGTTGATGGATCACACTGAGAAAATCTGTGTTCATGTATTTTATACAAAATAATCGATATTTTGGGTTTGCAGGCATGCCTCGCCTTGTCGTAATTTCCCACTGGCCGGTCAGAAAGAGACTCCAGTCATCTGGAAGGGAGATTTTTCTAGAGGACAGCAATGCTCTTCAATCTGTTCTTGGGCAGATTGTTCGCTGTCTTCAGCTGCTGTGGAGCCCCACTGTGCAAAGTGTCGGCCATCAGGCAAGACACTGTCTCACTTCAGCCATCCGACTGTGATGATGGATAGCTCCTGTAACGTGTCCTCGAAGGCTTCCCAGAAGTGAATGCTTCAAGATATCCTTTTCTGCTTGCCCTCACACCCTCAGAAGCTTCTACTCCCCTCACAACTATTTCTCCCTCTCCATCACACTTGATGCTGCCACCTGTCATTGTGCACACCATGGTGAGCGCCCTCATACATGGCGAAGGTTGAAAGCCATTGCCCAGGACACATATTTACCTACTTCCCTTCTAGCATGAGAAGCTTTCCCCTCCTTAAAACCTCCCTCTTTGACCAAGCTTTTGGTCACCTGCCCTAATATCTCCTTATGTGGCTCGGTGTCAAATTTTGTTTGGTAACACTCCTGTGAAGCACCTTGGGACGTTTTACTATGTTAAAGGCGCTATATAAATACAAGTTGTTGTTGTTGCTTATACTTTTCACACCAAAGCAAATGCATACCTGGGGGAAATGGTCAAAACTACGTTGATTGCCCATCATCCATGTGGTACTTAAAATTAGCGTCAGTGGGGTAGTGGAAATCTAGCACTCTCTCCCCAAAAAGCTGTTGAGGCTAGATCGATTGAAAATTTCAAAACTGAGATTGATAGATTTTTGTTAGGCAAGGGTATTAAGGGTCACGGAACCGAGGTGGACTTCAGTTATGGGGAGAGACAAGAGAAGCTGGGAGAAGATTAAGGGGAGATTTGATAGAGGTGTTCAAAATCATGAAGGGTTTTGATAGAGTAAATAAGGAGAAACTGTTTCCAGTGGCAGTAGGGTCAGTAACCAAAGGCGACATGAGGAAAAACACTTTTACGCAGCGAGTTGTTATGATCTGGAATGCACTGCCTGAAAGGGCGGTGGAAGCAGATTCAATAGTAAGTTTCCAAAGGAAATTGGAAAAATATTTGAAAGGAAAAATTGCAAGGCTATGGGGAAAGAGCAGGGGAGTGGGACCAATTGGAGAGCTCTTTCAAAGAGCTGGCACAGGTATGATGGGCCGAATAGTCTCCTTCTGTGCTGTATCATTCTACGATTCTATGATAACAGGAGCGAGACAGCCAGCACATGGTTCAGTCCTGTCACTCTGCAGACACTGTAGGATTTGGCCGGTGCCAACATCAGTGGGTGCATGTGCCTGAAGGATTTTTGGACTTTTAAAAAGGATATGAACCCTTTTAAAATGGAGACGCACTTGGGCTGCGTTTCAAAATGGAGTTTGGACTTTAAAAAAAAAGACTGACTTTTGGTTTCTGTGAAGATAGCAGGAACTGTTTGTCTTTTGGGTTGCCATGGGACCAGTCTCAACGCTGACGTCATGAACTTGTGTGATTTGTGGAAAAACACCTTTTGTCCATGGAGCCGGGATGTCTGGATGGACAATGAGGTTTGCAGGCCAAAAGTAACAGTTCTGGACTCTTTCAATGAAGGAGCAGTCAAGAACTTAACAAACAGTTAGCACTTCGAGAACTGCTCATCTACAGTAATGGCCTACCATTGTTTTCATCAAGATGACCAATCCAGGACAGAGCCGTCACCAGGAAGACCAACTAGCGTCTCTGCAACCATGATAACCAGGAATCGCCCAGACAGTTTTGTGTATTATACGGGGTATAAATATGCTGAATTTTGGGGATTCAGGGCTTTGCTTTTCTCTACCATCTGGAACGGGGTTCTCCGCGTAACTACGCGTCCATCAACTCTCCAGGAACGCCCGAAGTGAGTGCCTCGCCGTACCGCCTGAACGTAACTCTCTAAACCTCATCACATGCCTCTGTTAGGCACGGTTTTGCCTCTGGAGTCGAACGGACCCGGGGCCACGTGAATCAACGCCAAGGGCTGGTAATTATATCCAGCATACACCTCTAGAAATCCCCAGGACCACCCGCGTATTTGGCTGCTGAGGAACTGCAAGCGTCCAAGACGCAGGCTAGCACGTGTGTGTGTGTGTGAGGAGGCTTCCAAGTGTGGGTTCTGACCAAACCGGGAGAGGGGTTTAGTTAGAAGGGTTTTTCCATTATCTAGGCTTAGATTCTGGGAAGGGGTTGGTTCGGCGTCACCAACAGGGTGGGTATTTTAGTCTAAGGTTATAAGCTAGTGTCCACGGTCATCTACTCGTTATGCGAGAGGAGTAGGGATTGTCGTTTTGTGAGTGTAATAAAAGGAATCGATCTTTAACCAACCTGAACCGTTTTGTTTCGTCCGAGTCAATTATAATCCATCCATAGTAACTCCTTGGGTCTGAACTTGGGGGTTGTGGGGCTTGTGGTTCGTGGTATAATTCGGAAGACCAACCGGGTGGCATCCGGTCACGGCCGGGTTACACAGTAATCCCGCCGGGGTCGCTGCGCATCGGGCATAGGGGAAGACCTATTTGGCCTTGGTCTCTCTCTCTCTGTGTGGGATTACCCGCTAATCGACCGGCTAGGCAGGGACTATTGGCAAAAGCTCCTGCTGTCCAAGGGAAACAACCCAAACCGGGGAGTTTTTAATGCACGGGTCGACTCAAGGGAGAGTCATAAAGACACGGGGCACGCAAAAACACCCTACAACTCTCATCTCTATAGAAGAGGCCACCATTGACATTTTGGGACCAATCAGAGATGGCGAAGCTGGTGTCCTGGTCACACAGCACAGTTTGTTGGCATCATCTCGACCTCTTCCTGCTTCAATCTTTCACTTATGCCCTCACTCGCCTCCTGGACATGACACCCTGGCCTAACACTGGCAGTGATCTGACATGTGCTTGCCATTGAAACTACATCCTAACCCTTGTCTCTCTCTTCACTTCGTATAGGTCCATTGGTGGGCTTGGACACTAGTGCCAGGCAGAGGGAAGAGGAAAGCCTTTATAACAATGCACTTGCTCTTGCCCTGCCAAACATCAGCTCAGAAATAAGCATCCCGCATGACTTAAACAGTGAGTTTGAACGGACTGCACTGGGGGATTCACCAAGCAGAAGTGAGCAGGAGCAGGTGGTGATGGGAAGGACGACAATGCGATGAGCTAACCGGAGGGCCAGCTCACAGCCTACTTCTGCTGAAGAGGACAGAGATGGAGATTTCAGAGGCCCAGCATTTAAAAAAAAGGATGTTTTCTGTACACCAGCGATTGCTGGAGGCATTGGACTGCCTGCCAGGGAGCTTCAAACACATATCTGGTAGTATGATGGGAGTCCATTACCAACCTGTGTGGGGTTCTGGTGCATGGCATCGACACTCTGCAATCATCCATGAAGTGTGTGGTCACCTCAATGGGCTCTCACTACAAGAGCCTATGGCATGTCTCAGGGATACTCATACTGGGGCCATGCAGGCTCTGGGCTCAACCATCTCCTCCGCCATGGACAGGCTGGAGACCGATTGGATAGCGGTTTAAGTTGGCTTAATGTTCTCCTAGAGTTTTCTGCAGATCAGTGGGCATGTTGAGCTGCAACCCAGCAGCAGGGCCAGTCATGCAATGAGAATGCAGGACGTCGCTATCTCCCGGGATGACAACACCTCTGTAGCCTTGTGACCCCTTCAATCAATGTCCGCCCTGGTGCCAGACCGCTCCAGCAAGCACTGAGCTGTTGCAGCCTTCAGCTGGGTCTTCTTGAGCCCAGGCTCACAGGGACCTCCTCTCATATTCCAACCACTGGCAAAGCACAGACGCACTAGAGTCAGTAAGAGAGAATTTCACATCCTCATGATCACCAAAAGCGCTTCAGAGCCACAGGGAAATGTAGCTTGGATTTTGAGGGATTCCTGCAATCTGTGCTAACCCCAGACCCTATCCTGCTGCTTTTGGATGGCCCTGGGGAACATGATGAAAGACATCAGTCACCTGCTTAATACAAGCATGGACTGCAGATTGACTGATACTGATATTCCCTGTGGCAGCCTCGAAGGAGGCAGAGAAATTTGAGGGCTGCAGTGAACTCGACTGCAACAGGCCATGATTTGTTAGCCGTGGGAGTTGGATGTTGTGGGGGGCCTCGGGAGTCGGAGATTGATGGGGGTGTGAGTAGGAGGTTGGGGTGAGGTACTGGAGTCATTCTAGGGCCTGTGGAACCTGGACCCCAGCAGGGAGTCAACACCTTTGGGAGAGGAAGGGGCAAAATTGGAAGGGCGTGGGGGGTGGGAAGAAAAATGCACAGGCCTGCTTCTGTTAAGAATATTCATTTATTTTTTTTGAAAATCTACGTCTTGATATAATTGAGGATCATTTTAAAATACAAATGCAAACATTGACAGAATTATACCAGGAGACAGCCCACAGGGACAATCTTCCCTTCTCCTTGATGTATCATTCATTGCACTGTGTGCACCAACTACCAGAGCTGGAGTCTGTAGCCGAAGATGAATTTGGGAACCGTGGGAGAGGAACAGACATTGCTGTCGATGGAGGCCCAGCATTGTAATGTTATTGAGACAGTGCTGCTGTCAGTCCTGGAGCAGGGAAGCACCTCAGGAGAGAGCAGCATTGTGTTGATAGGTGTTCTGGTGTGCTGCCCCTGATTGGCCGGGTCCAGTGATGTGGTAAAAGTTTAGCCCTGAAGTGAAACGAGTCTGGTGTGAACTCAACTCTCAGTGGGCATAATTCCACTGCACATAAATGCCCAAAATTTGACCATAATTGGCACTAAATCACCAATCTCCCCTCTCCACCGGTGTCTCCCCCTCGCCTCCTCCTGTCTCCCCCTCGCCTCCACACCTCAAGAAAATGGCAGGTTCGAGATCAAATTGTGGTGATTCCGAACTGTGAGCGAGAATATAAAATCACTCTGAATTACATTGGGATTTGTGCTTTTGATGGGATCATGCCCATTGGTGCCTCCAGTATTGACTCCACCAGAGTTTGCAGGGTCAAGGGGGAGCAGACCTCATTCACATGGGGCTGGTGAACAAATCTTACCGCCTGACAGCCCTGTGCAGCCAGACAATCCGGTGACTATTCACCATGGGTGAGGTGCCTAGAAGCCCCCAAAACCCCATAATGCCCCCGTCAGCCTGTTATGCAAGGGCGCCAATCCAATAAACAGTTAAAAACTCCTTTTCACCTGTTCTTCGGGGTTGAGGCTGCTCCTGTTGCCTGGACCTGCCCCCCATAGTGCGGCCCACTTGTGCCTCCACTAATACACTGGGTCACAACGGAGCCCAGGGAAACAGCATAGGAAGTGTGTGTCTCCAGCAGTCATTGGCCTTGTGATAGGCGGGCAGAGATTTCACCCCTTACAAGGCCGACCGGAAAATCCCGCAAACAGTGGGGAACTGCAGCAAGCGGGTCCCTGCGATTATACAATGGGTTCCAGGGGTCTGATGGAATCCAAGAGGAAATGCGTGGCATTAGAGTTATACCTGCAGTTAAAATCAATCTTTTCATCATGGCCTCCTGAATCAGCTGATTTATGACAATCACTTATATACAGTAAATGTTCCAACTCAGTCCCATTTGAGGAAGGTCGAGTCGGGAAAGCAAGCACTCCTCATTGCTCTCCGATAAGATCTTCAGTGGAAGGTGCCCGCGTCTGCTGAACAGATCGATGACATGCGACGGAACGTCTGGTTCTGATCTTCCACAATCATCGTCCTGTCCTCACGGAAGGTATGCCTGCAATCCAGGCACGAGACACCCAACACAACCAAACAAAACCACACCTGCAAACACAGTCAAAGAAAAGGCAGTCAGTCACAAAATAAAGTGCTCACAACCCCCCCTGAGTATATAAGAAGCATTTAGATGAGCACTTGAAACGCCATAGCATACAAGGCTACGGACCAAGTGCTGGAAAATGGGATTAGAATAGACAGGGCTTGATGGCCGGCGCGGACACGATGGGCCGAAGGGCCTCTTTCTGGGCTCTATGACTCTATGTAACATCACCCCCCCTGAGTATATAAGGAGCAGGTCCAGTTGTATACACAATCAGGATAGGTAATGGTTGCCATCTTAAATTAATCAAATACATGTTGCTCACTAAAACGTGGCTTGGAAATGAAAATTCAGCAGCATCAAGCTGTAATATGGGCCCAAAAATTAGTGAGGGAGCCTTCGTGCGAGGGTAAGGCTTCCCCGCGATCTCTCACTGCGCGCTGGCTTTTTCATTCCCAGCTCGCACGAACTTGATGTTCTGGACAGCAGCTGTGCAGTGTGTGCGTATCCCACAGACGCAGTTAATTCGTGCGAGCTGTGGGATCACGTGACTCAGTTAGAGCCAATGGCAGCACACCATCTTTCATTCATAGCTTTCACAACAAGTGCTGTGAAAGCTATGAATCTATACCCCCCCAAAAGAACAGCTAAACCTCAATTAAATTAAAAAAAAACCCATCACATTAATAAAATAAGTATAGTTAAATAAATTAACCATTTTAAACAAAAAATTAAATTTTTGAAAAAATTTTAAATCTTTTAAAAAGTTATAAAAATAAACTTACCTTTCTTTAAAGTCTCTAAAAAATATATACCTGTTGAAAAAAATTCAAAATAATACTTAATTAACAACTTACCTTGTTAAAAGAGGGTCTTACGCCTCCTTTCTTTATGTGCAAAATCTTCCATACTTACCTGCGCGTTCAAAGCACTAAGTGCACTGCGTGTGCGCAGCCTGTAGCGCGCACGCGGTTCACCTAGGAACCGCCCCCTTTTGAAATCACCAAGTGCCGGTTTTCAGCGCATGCGCAGTGCATGCAGAAAACCGGCAATTGGAGACAGAATACGCGAGAGTACACAGTGCGTACTCTCGCGTAGCAACACTAATTTTTGGGCCATGATGAGCCTATGTTACTTGCAATGTGGAGACACGTGTAAGAGATTGAAGTGAATTGAGGGGCAGGATGGGATTAGAGTTGAGTGTAAACTCCGACATAGATCAGTTGAGCCATTGGACTGTTTCTGTGCGGTAGATTCTGTGTACAGGAAACTCTTGTTTAACCGGCACCTAAATATCCGGAATTCTCTCTTAACCGGCAAAAATCATACTCCGAAAACTCCTCTCAAATAACAGGCAATGTTGCCGAGTCCGAGTCTCCCGCGAACGCCGAGTACTCCGAAAACTCCTCTCAAATAACCGGCAATGTTGCCGAGTCCGAGTCCGAGTCTCCCGCGAACGGCGAGTTAGTCAGTGGGGGTAGTTCTCCAAAGTGCCACTACTCGGCCTCCTGGCACTGTCGGAAGTCCGAACACGGCAGTAACAGGAGTCTGATTTTTGTTTGTTAAAAATAGCCTCGGTAGATATAACTCTCCGTTATCCGGAACTTTTGATCAACCGGCACCACGCCGGTCCCGTCGGTGCCGGATACCAAAGAGTTTCCTGTAATTCTATCATTTTACATTTCTGTAGTGTAGAGATTACAATTTTTGTGGTAGAATAGAATCATAGAATGGTTACAGCACCGAAGGAGGTTATTTGGCCCGTCGAGCCCGTGCCGGCTCTCTGCAAGTGATGGTATTGAAGGATTAACATAATGCTGCTTAAAGCCTTTGAGCATGCCCATGGACCCATCATTTTACTTCAATGCTGACCTGAGATAATGTGTGTGCAATAACACCCTCACACTAGGGCTGAGCCAATGCAGCCGCAGTGTTAATAATGAAAGCCTGCTCCCGTTAACTCCAGTTAAACCACTGCAATAGCCTCGGGAGACCAGGGCTCCCAGTTAACTTTGGAATCCGGCATTAAAACAGAGGTTTGCAGACAGTGCAAAGCAAGTCTCACTGACCAGGCAACTGTGCAGGAAAGTGTCGGACAAGGTGGTCTTGGGAATGTTAATTTGCAAATGTGGATTTATTAAACAGCTCTGTCACTCATTGGACGCCATTTTGAATTAGTGCTGGCCTGATGGATATGCAGGTAGTCCTACATTCTCACTTTCGCCCTCCTGCTCTACCATGCCTTCAGCATCCTGTTCTTCAACCACCATGATGAGACCTCTTTACAGGGTGAAGTTATGCAGCGTGCAACAAATAACAGTTAATCCTGGGACTCTATGGACGGTTGGGATTGCCCCCTGATCAGCTGAGATAGCCCAATGGTATGTTTGCTAATAATTCTGGTCACAGTATGACTCTCATTTGTAGCTGAGGTCTGCTTCTATCTACAATAGGCACAATCGTGTCACAAGCCATAAGGAGGGTCTTGGTCTCCCAGGAGCCTTCCTTCGACTCTACCTTCCCCATAAATTTTAAAATGAAGGCATCGTAAGAGCTTCCGTGGAAACACGATTCTATACTGCTGGTCACCAACTGGACACTGCTGGAATACAAACCGTTACAGGTTATACAGGGCACAGCATCGTTCACAGGGCCCAGGTAGTAGCAACATGGGTACAATCAATGATTCTCTGGACACTGGGAAAGCCAGCAGGTCTGTAGATTTGTGTTGCCCTCTCACATTGCTGCTGTTGATCAATGGTGAATGTGATGGAGATGTTGGCCCGACTGAATAACGCATATGGGACCTCCTTAACACATCTGGGGGCAGTGAACTAGCTGATAGGGCAGATGTCCCCAGTCTGAAAGGACCCCCAACACATAAAAGTTGAGGGCTCAGGTACACTGGAACATAGAAACAGGAGTGGGCCATTTAGCACCTCGAGCCTGCTCCGCCATTCTGCCCCATATCCCTTAATACCTTTGGTTAACAGAAATCTATCAATCTCTGATTTAAAATTAACAATTGATCTAGCATCAACTGCCATTTGTGGAAGAGAGTTCCAAACTTCTACCACCCTTTGTGTGTAGAAGTGTTTCCTAACTTCACTCCTGAAAGGTCTGGCTCTCATTTTTAGGCTATGTCCCCTAGTCCGAGAATCCTCAACCAGCGGAAATAGTTTCTATCTACCCTATCGGTTCCCCTTAATATCTTAAACTCCGATCAAATCACCCCTTAACCTTCTAAATTCCAGGGAATACAACCCTAGTTTGTGTAATTTCGCCTCGTAATTTAACCCTTGATTAGGACAGTGATGTGTAGATGGTTGATCGTGTCTGGAGATGTCATTGAGGAGATGGCATAGCTCTGTCACAGCCTCTTGGCGCAGTCTCAACCTGCTGAGGCACTTCCCTTCAGTCCTTCCCAGGCAGCTGTGCCTGGGACGATCGACCCAATATGATGGGTACTGGCTGGACCTCATAGTTTGCTTTGTGTGCCATCTGATAAGAGCAGGGGTTGGAGATTGGGCTATAACACTATATGACCGATTCTCTGAGCCACACTCATGTCCAGCGAGGTGCACAGGCGAGCACAGCTTTGCTGAAAACACCAATCTCACCAGTTACCAGGAGTTGGATCCAGTTAAGTAAATCTATATATTCTGATATTTGAATCCTCTTGGAGCCCAACACCACTTCTCTAGAAATCCCACCAAAGTCTTCAAATGGATAACGGGCTGAGTGAGTCATGGAGAGTGAAACCTTGTACGAAGCAGTAATTCCTGCTATCTCTTATGTTCTTAATCTTTAACAAAATACAGAAGGAGAAAAGGCCACTCAGCCCATCGATTCCACTCCTTCCACAGATTCTTTCACAGACTCGACCCCACCCATTTCACCTCCTGAGGAAAGCTTTGCAGAAGTTTTGCTCTGCCTCTTGAGATAAACCAAGTGACGCTCTGCTCTAACTTAACTGGTCTTTCTCCATTCCTCACTACCTGCCTTTCTTAGTAGCACATTTCCATAATGTTGTAAGTAGCATTTGACCCTTCCCCCACCTGTACTTACCCTTCTAAACAGTCACCCCATCCCCAAACAGACCTTCATACAGCACCTCTTTTAAAATTGTCAATTGAGACATATCACTTTGGGAAATATGAAGCCCTTCAAATCTCCAGTCTTGTTTGAAGCTTGTTAATTTTAGTACCTTTATCTAATTCTCATCTTTTCATTTTTCTTATGATGAATCCAAATCTGACTTTGCTTGGAAACGGGACTTGTTTTCTGGTTAGAATGTGGCTTCTAATGTCTTGAACTGGGAGGAAGGAATGTTCCAGAACTTACCAAGTATAATATGAAAGACAAGTAGGCGACCGCCACGATAGCTGCCACCACATAGAGCACTATCATCCGCAGGTTCGAAACATAATCGATCACAAAATATATGTTAATGCAGCAGATGATCAGAATGATAACTCCACCAATAATCTTCCACACTCTAGAGGAAAATCAAAGGAATTGAGGGGGTATTAGTGTCGTATCACATCTCTCAGAAACAGTTCACATACCTTCCACAGGACAATACCTAAGATTGGAAAGAAGGACATGCCAAGCTTCCCCCTCCAACCCATTGCTTCCCTGCCCTGCATCGCCACACTGCCTGGGTTTGCATTCGTGTTATGCCATGGAATCACGCAGCTCTCTCGACACAGACTCAGACACACCATCTCTTCTGCTGCCTCACACAAGGTGAAGTCTTTGCTCTGTATGGAGTGACGTAACGTGACATATGTGTCACTCGCTGACCAGGGACAACGAAGTTCTGCACCTGGACCGAGCTCTACCCAGTGGCATCTGGGTGCCCGTTCAATGCTGATCTTAGGAACGAGCTGACAGCATTGTGATCTTCCGGCGAACATTAAAAAGCATTGAAACCATTTTGCTTGCTCACGTTACACCACAGTGTCTCTGTCGTCCAAGTGCCTCCTTCATATGGGCTCACCTGTTGCTTCCAGGTGAGTTATGCCTGAATAGCCTAACACAGTTTGCATAGATGGGATGACAAAAAATTCTTTGCGTTGATGCAAAATGTGCCACACAACCAACCTGTTATACAAAACAAAATGCGGAGCAGCATTTGGGGTACATTTGATCTCAGTGTACCCCCATATCCTTCACATGCTGCCTCGGGTTTCTGCGCATTTTGTGCTATGCGTTCATATTCTATTTTTTTTGCGCGTACAAATGCACTTTAGAAATGAGAGGTTTCTCTAGCTCACAAATTTTTTTTCATAAAGTCTGCGGCTTCTGCGACGGAGTAAATAGCGTCAAATATCAAATGGCAGCCATTTTTATTTTCACCTATTTTAAAATGGCTGATCATAAGACCTTTAGGATCCAAGAACAGCCAGGGCCTCTAATACTTATTAGATTCTCATCTTTTGCAAGCATGTCAATGGACTGAACAAAAGACTGGCATTTGTACAGTGTCGTATCACGTCTCTCAGAAATAGTTGACATACCTTCCACAGTACAACACCTAAGATTGGAGAGAAGGAAATGTCAACCTTCCCCCTCCAACCCATTGCTTCCCTGCCCTGCATCACCATACTGCCTGGGTTTGCATTGCTGTTCAAAGGTACTGAGTATATTTTGTTTGCTGTTGTACTCTGACAGCATATAGACAGTGTTGGGACTGAGCCATGCTTAGTTTTGAAACAGCCAATCTGTAGCTTCTCCCTCAGTTGCTTGTTTCCCCGGTCCCCCCCTCTTCTCACTGTGGTTCAGTCCATCGGTGCCAGGTGGTCATCCTCTAGTTCCTCACCAATGCGGCCATTCTTCATGTGTGAGGCTAGACAGAGTGAGTGTGAGCAGGGGAATTAGACTACTTACAGACCATTGACGAAGTCGTGCATTATTGAGCTCATACTTGTAAACGTCAATATCGGGATCAATGCAAATGGCAGCTGCAAAGAGTTGAAAGGTCATTTGTTAGAGCTGGGTCTGGAGGGCAGTGCCACCACAAATAAACCAGAATTATACAGATACAACAGTAATGAACACACAACCCCAGACGGATCTCCTTCCACAGCCCGTGTACACTCCACCCTGACTGGTTCAGGAAGCCCAGCTTGTGTCAAAGGTCCAACCCTAAACCACTAATACTCACTGCTACATTTACAGCAGATTCATCTGACTCAATGGTGGAATCACTCGACCTGCACTTGCGTCTGAGTGACAGCAGCAGCAAGGCGCTGCGTCTGTCTGGAACCTTGCCGACTGAAGGGTGTCTGACAACAGCTCCAACATTTTATCACCTTGTACCCAGCCTGAGCTCATTATTTATATAACAGATCAGCAGTATCATCCTGTAGAATGTAAGAACAAGAAATGGCCATTCAGTCCATCAATCCCTTTCTTTGCACAGCCCTATCGTGGACACTACCCACCCATTTAATCTCCTCCCACAGCCCATGTACACTCTTCCCTATCATGGACTCTATCCACCCATTTAATCTCCTCCCACAGCCCATGTACACTCTCCCCTATCATGGACTTTATCCACCCATTTAATCTCCTCCCACAGCCCATGTAAACTCTACCCTACCATGGACTCTATCCACCCATTTAATCTCCTCCCACAGCCCATGTACACTCTATCCTATCATGGACTCTACCCACCCATTTAATCTCCTCCCACAGCCCATGTACACTCTCCCCTATCATGGACTCTACCTTATCATGGACTCTACCTTATCATGGACTCTACCTTATCATGGACTCTACCTTATCATGGACTCTACCTTATCATGGACTCTACCTTATCATGGACTCTACCTTATCATGGACTCTACCTTATCATGGACTCTACCTTATCATGGACTCTACCTTATCATGGACTCCACCTTATCATGGACTCCACCTTATCATGGACTCCACCTTATCATGGACTCCACTCTATCATGGACTCCACTCTATCATGGACTCCACTCTATCATGGACTCCACCCTATCATGGACTCCACCCTATCATGGACTCTACCCTATCATGGACTCTACCCTATCATGGACTCTACCCTATCATGGACTCTACCCTATCATGGACTCTACCCTATCATGGACTCTACCCTATCATGGACTCTACCTTATCATGGACTCTACCCACCCATTTAATCTCCTGAGAGAAAGTTCTATATAAATACTCCCGATCCCCAAAAGTAAACAAGTGAATCTCCAGAATATTGATCCATCTTCATTTCTCCACTTCTTCTCCAGACAACATCTCCTCCCATCAAACCAGCACAAGAATCCTTGTGTTCTGTTGAGCTTTTGATCAACTCAGTGTGGACCTGTCCCTGTAACTGTCAATACCATTCCCAACCAGAAAGGTATTTGGCTCCGTTTGGAAGGAATGAGTTGACTCAGCCTTGACTCTTATTGCTGGGAGTCTGTTCTACACAATTACTACACTGAGGGAGTAAATATTTCTTCTAATCTCTGGTTCTCATTTGAGTCTTGTTCATTTCATCCCTGTGCCATGATTCGTTTTACTAAGAAAAGGAGCAGGGGAATCTGGTAGAGGAGAATGAGAAAATAAATGAACGTAATTCAGTACAAGACTTCCTTGTCATAGAGACTGAACCTTTTACTGGTGTGATACTTGTTAATGTAGGAAATGATGGACTGGTCAGAGGGTTGTGAATCTTTGGAATTCTCTGCCCCAGAGGGCTGTGAATGCTGAGTCTTTGAGTATATTCAAGGCTGAGGTTGATAGATTTTTGGACTCTAGGGGAATCGAGGGATATGGAGAGCAGGAGGGAAAGTGGAGTTGAGGTCGATGATCAGCCATGATCTTATTGAATGGTGGAGCGGGCTCGAGGGGCCGTATGGCCTACTCCTGCTCCTAATTCTTATGTTCTTATCGAATATCTGTTTCTGTCAAAGGCCTTTATTGCAATTCCTAATTTTGCATTTGAGTCATCCAACATGAAATAACTCAATTATAAAGTACCCAATCACAGTCGGGCCCTGTCTGGCTGGCAGTGCACCACTGTTTGAAGCATCATTTAACTCTTGGTTCACCTCAAGGAGATCAAGGACTGAACAGGAAACAATTTAGTGCAATGCAGCCAGCCATTCTAGTGACTGTGCGCAAGTAAGCACAGTACAGTTGTCAATATAATCAGGCCAAACAGTGCAATAACTTGGTTTCAAAATGGCAACAGCGCAACTGAGTTCAATTTAATGGCCCAAAAATTAGTGCCGCTACGCGAGAGTACGCACTGTGTACTCTCGCGTATTCTGTCTCCAATTGCCGGTTTTCTGCATGCACTGCGCATGCGCTGAAAACCGGCACTTGGTGAATTCAAAAGGGGGCGGTTCCTAGGTGAACCGTGTGCGCGCTACAGGCTGCGCGCACGCAGTGCACTTAGTGCTTTGGACGCGCAGGTAAGCATGGAAGATTTTAGACATAAAGAAAGGAGGTGTAAGACCCTCTTTTAACAAGGTAAGTACTTAATTAAGTATTATTTTGAATTTTTTTTAACAGGTATATCTTTTTTAGAGAGTTTAAAGACAGGTAAGTTTATTTTTATAACTTTTTAAAAGATTTTAAATTTTTTCAAAAATTTAATTTTTTGTTTAAAATGGTTAATTTATTTAACTACACTTATTTTATTAATATGATGGTTTTTAAAAAAAATTTAATTGAGGTTTAGCTGTTCTTTTGGGGGGGTATAGTATTCATAGCTTTCACAGTCGTGCTGTGAAAGCTATGAATGAAAGATGGTGTGCTGCCATTGGCTCTAACTGAGTCACGTGATCCCACAGCTCGCACGAATTAACTACGCCTGTGGGATACGAAAGCCCTGCACAGCTGCTGTCCAGAACATCAAGTTCGTGCGAGCTCGGACTGAAAAAGCCAGCGCGCAGTGAGAGATCGCGGGAAGGCCTTACCCTCGCACGAAGGCTCACTCACTAATTTTTGGGCCAATATGACACAACTCAATAGCATTACAGACTCAGGCCCTGAAATTCTACTGATCTCACAGCAGAGTTACAGCGACAGACTGGTAGAACTCCCGCAGAATTTCAGGGCCTCAGTCTTAGCTGGGTGCAACCTTACCAAGCAATAATATTGAGGAATATTGTACTTGCTTTGCAATGTAACACATGGGTTAGAGTTTCAATGCAATGAAAACTGGGTGGGTTCTACAGAGTAAAGCTTCCTCTACAATCACCCATTCTTCAGTTGACCTGAAGAAAGTTGCTAAGTTGAAGCTAAAGCACAGCTCTCAATGGCAAGTAGCTGTGTCACAAAGTGCATCCTCACGACCTGTAAAGCATTTTTTGCTGACCCATCCTAAACATTAGTAGAAGCTAATCCTGTGCAGTCCTGGCATGAAGTAAACTGCAATAGCCAGAGACTTGAGCATATAATCCAGGCTGACACTCCAGTGCAGTGCTGAGGGAGCGCTGCACTGTCGGAGGTGCCGTCTTTCGGATGAGACGTTAAACCGAGGCCCCGTCTGCCCTCTCGGGTGGACGTAAAAGATCTCATGGCACTATTTCGAAGAAGAGCAGGGGAGTTATCCCCAGTGTCCTGGACAATATTTATCCCTCAACCAACATCACTAAAACAGATTATTTGGTGATTTCTCTCATTGCTGTTTGTGGGAGCTTGCAAATTGGCTGACGTGATTCCCTACATTATAACAGTGACTACACTTCAAAAGTAATTAATTGGCTGTAAAGTCCTTTGGGATGTCCTGAGGTTGTGAAAGGTGTTACATAAATGCAAGCTTTTTCTTCCTTCTCATTTAGTATTGGACAGGATGGGCAGCTGAATGTCATTGCCTGTGCTACCGAAACTAGCACTCTCTGAAGACTGCAGGACAAGGTGGCGCTCAATTAACAGGGAGAAAAGGGAATATGCTGAAAGGCTGAGATGAGGCAGATGGAAAGGGAGAAGACTTGTGTGAGATAGTGGATGCATTGGTTTTGATCTTCCAGAATTCCCTAGATTCTGGAACGGTCCCCGCGGATTGGAAGGTAGCAAATATAACTCCGCTATTCAAGAAAGGAGGGAGAGAGAAAACAGGAAACGACAGGCCAGTTAGCCTGACATCGGTCATCGGGAAAATGCTGGAATCCATCATTAGGGACGTGGTAACAGGGCACTTAGAAAATCATAACATGATTGGGCAGAGTCAACACGGATTTATGAAAGGGAAATCATGTTTGACGAATCTGTTGGAGTTTTGAGGTTGTAACTAGCAGGGTAGGTAAGGGGGAACCAGTGGATGTGGTGTATTTGGATTTTCAAAAAGCATTCGATAAGGTGCCACACAAGAGGTTATTACACAAAATTAGGGCTCATGGGATTGGGGGTAATATACTAGCATGGATTGAGGATTGGTTAACGGACAGAAAACAGAGAGTAGGAATAAACGGGTCATTTTCGGGTTGGCAGGCTGTAACTAGTGGGGTACCGCAAGGATCAGTGCTTGGGCCTCAGCTATTTACAATCAACATCAATGATTTGGATGAGGAGGCCGAGTGTAATGTATCCAGTTCGCTGACGATACAAAGTTAGGTGGGAAAGTAAGTTGTGAGGAGGATGCAAAGAGGCTGCAAAGGGATATAGACAGGTTAAGTGAGTGGGCAAGGACATGATAGATGGAACATAATGTGGAGAAATGTGAAGTTATCCACTTTGGTAGGAAAAATAGAAAAGCAGAATATTTTTTAAATGGTGAGAGATTGGGAAATGTTGGTGTTCAGAGGGACCTGGGTGTCCTTGTAAATGAATCACTGAAAGTTAACATCAGGTACAGCAATCAATTAGGAAAGCAAATGGTATGTTAGCCTTTATTACAAAAGGATTGGAGTATAAGAGTAAAGGGGCTAAAAATTGAGTAGCGCCCCAGAAACATTAGCGCCCCCGCGCCGGAAATTGAGTGGTTGCGTCCCAAGAGGGAGGAGGGGCGCTACTGGAAGCGCCCGCATCCCTCTTGGAGCGCTGCGAGTTAATATCGCGGCATATCGCGCCGCGGTATTGCAGGCCTTCCTCCCCTTCTTAAAGGGGAGGGGCCTTGCGCAGCGCCATCCGGGGCCCAGCTGGGCCCCCAGGGATCGGGAGTGCCGGCAAAAGAGCCCGGCACTCAAGAGAAGTGCCGGGCTCTTGGAGCACAGCTGGCACTCCACGGGGGGGGGGCGGGCGTTCAGGAGGCCGGGGACGGGAGTGCAGGCAGGTGCTGGCAGGTGGCCAGCAACAAAAATGGCCGCCCCGCACCTCGCCTTTACATAGCACCTCCCCGGCCACAGGTAGGCCCCCCTGATCCCGTCGGACATAGCGTCCAGCGATAAGTCAGGGGGCGCTCCCGAAGATCGCGGCTGGGGCGCGAGCGGGGCGCTGCGCATGGCGATGACGTCATCGCCGGCGGCGCAGTGCCACAGGGCGCTACCGGTTAGCGCCGCCGCTAACCTCCCGCTGAATTCGCGGGAGGCATTAGCATCGCCGCGCCCGGGCGCTAGTTGCTTTACGCCCCGTTAGCGCCCTCTTAGGGCGCTAACGGGAGGCACAAAGCAACCCAATTTTTCCCCCAAGAAGTCTTACTGCAATTATATAGGGCCCTGGTGAGACCACACCTGGAGTATTGTTCACAGTTCTGGTCTGCTTACCTAAGGAAGGATATACTTGCCATAGAGGGAGTGCAACGAGGGTTCACCAGACTGATTCCTGAGATGGGGGGATTGTCTTATGAGGAGAGATTCCCTGGAGTTTAGAAGAATGAGAGGTGATCTCATTGAAACATATAAAATTCGTAAGGGGCTTGACGGCATTGGTGCTGGGAGGATGTTTCCCCTGGCTGGGGAGGATGTTTCCCCTGGCTGGGGAGTCTAGAACCAGGGGTCACAGTCTCAGAATAAGGGGTCGGCCATTTAGGACTGAGATGAGGAGAAATTTCTTCACTCAGAGGGTGGTGAAGCTTTGGAATTCTCTACCCCAGAGGGCTGTGGAGGCTCAGTCGTTGAGTATATTCAAGACAGAGAGCGATGGTTTTTTGGATATTAAGAGAATCAAGGGATCAAGGAACACCACCACCTCCAAGTTCCCCTCCAAGTCACACACCATCCTGACTTAGAAGTATATCGCCGATCCTTCATCGTCGCTGGGTCAAAATCCTGGAGCTCCCTCCCTAACAGCACTGTGGGAGTACCTTCACCACACGGACTGCAGCAGTTCAAGAAGGCGGCTCATCACCACCTTCTCAAGGGCAATTAAGGATGGGCAATAAATGCTGGCCTTGCCAGCGATGCCCACATCCCACAAACGAATAAAAAAAATATGGGGATAGTTCAGGAAGGTGGAGATGAGTTTGAAGATCAGCCATGATCTTATGGAATGGCGGAGCAGGCTCGAGGGGCCGAATGGCCTACTCCTGCTCCTATTTTTTATGTTCATATGTTCTTATGTGTGGAGTGTAAACACCAGCACTGACTTGTTGGCTATTTTTGTACTGTATATTCTATGCAATGATACGTAAAACTGTATTTGGTCCAGTTGAGACCACATCTGGAGTACTGCATGCAGTTTTAGTCTCCGTATTCCAATAAGTTATTTAGTTATTGGAGGGGTTACAGAGAAGGATATTCAGTTATTGGAGGGGGCACACAGAATTTAAGCACAATGGGTTATATTTACAAATTAAGGACAACAAAATAAAATAGGAAATGCAGGAGGAAGTTTTTACTAAAAGGGTGGTCAGTATGTGGAACAGATTACCAGCACGGGGGTGGAACAAGAAACCTTAATGGGTCTAAAGAAGGAATTAGACAGGTTCTTGTCAACAAATGGGATTCAGCGTCGTTGGAAATGCACCAAGGGAATACTGTGGATAGATGGGCTAGATGGCCGGAAGGTCTTCTCCTGCCTGAAACTGTCACTGTTACTAAGTTAGGAGGAGCCAGCCACACCTTCCAAGAATGCAGGCACTG
Source organism: Squalus acanthias (assembly GCA_030390025.1). Classification (NCBI taxonomy): domain Eukaryota; kingdom Metazoa; phylum Chordata; class Chondrichthyes; order Squaliformes; family Squalidae; genus Squalus; species Squalus acanthias. Next base: position 29,034,468 of record CM059451.1, read on the forward strand.
AGAGTGTCTGTCAATCACAATGCCCGCCTCCTCACTGTGTTAAAGTGCTTGACCCACTTACCATCAATATTTCACCTGGAAGTGTTCCTTCACACACAGCCGTCCATGTATTCACATACCTCACATAGTCTGGAATCGCTTGTTTCATGGACCTATCATCACCCCCATTACGGGCTGCCTAATGCTCGGGTTTCACTGCATCTCATGGCAACCAAAGGGCTTTGTCACTCCCTGCGTTCATTTTAAAAGAAAACCAACGGCTACAACATGAGAGAGAGACTGGTGACGGGTGGTACTGTAGATCCTCCAACCTCTGCCCTCTCACCCCATTTGAGGAGGACACTTTGAGTCTCCTCAGGGGCCAAACAATAGAGTGAGCTGGAGACAGGGCAGTAGGTGGGCAGGCACCAGCTGCAGGATAGTCTGCTGCTCATGTTAATGCCTGGCAGCAAACTAGGTGATAAATCCTCACCGTCACTCCTTCTACTGAAAGGAAGATGTGAACTCTGCTCATCTGCAATCCATTCTATCCTCTTCTTCTAGTCCTCTTTCAGATGTTCCAGGCCAAAAACAAGCAGCAGCAGAGGAAGGAGAACAACCAGGACCCTCAGGATTCAGCCCTGGCAGCACTTTCCCACATCCGCCATCAATCATTCGCTCCCACACAAGCGCCACCCCCAGAGACGTGCACCGCGGTGAATTATACAGCGAGGCCGAGGGGATTGCGCTGGGTGACACACACAGCAGGAGTGGACAGGAACAGCTGTGGGTCGAACGTGAGGCCAGAGGTCCTCAGCTGAAGGCCTGCCTAGGGTCCAGATCTCAAGGGTCCTGACAATGTGCAGCAGATGGAAGATCAGTTAGAGGAAGCCACTACCCACATCTGCGACACCCTGATGGATCAGTTCCCTGTACTACAGATGGAGTGTGTGGCAGCTCCAGAACGATCTGCCGCAGAGGTCACCATAACGGTGGTTCCGAGGACAGTCTTTGCGTCTTCAGTGGATGCTTAGATTGCTGCTATGGAGGCCTGGAGTGCCAGAGTGGAGAGGGCTGCTTCTTCCAGCCTCCAAGCAATGGGGGATGGGATACAGATTCAGTACTTTACTGCTATTATTGGTACTATTAGATTTGTTTTTCCACAGATCAGTAGCCATTAAGAGTTGGTACTTGCGGCATGGCAAGAATGGGTACTGATATGATAGTGCTGTCTCTCAGGATGGTGGGCTCTCCCCCAGTTTAATGAAGCGTGCTCTATGATGACTCGGAATGCAGAATGGACCTCATTATAGCTGGGGTCCTGGGAAAGTGCTCGGGTTTCACCTGCTATGGTTGTACAGGCTAGTCCTGATCGCCCAGAACCACCTGATACTTGGCTCTCTGGATCGAAGAGTGTTGGCATGGTGGACTGCCTCAAAGTGGCATTCACTCGCATGACTCAATGCTGCTGGTCAGTAATGTGCTGGACACTGAGTGAGTGGAGTCCTTTCTTGTTGGCACAGGTAGTGGGGTCGATAAAGTGGCCATGTGGGTGCAACCGACGGCGCCTTGGACCTTGGGAAGTTCTGCTACTTGTGTATAGCTTCCGTGCCCTATCATGCTGCTGCTGGTTCTCCTTTAGTTTTATGTGTCTATCCACGGCTGATTGCCTCAGGTTACTGTTGTCCCAGTAACAGCCTGGAGTGACCCGGAGCTTGCAGGGCCACTGTGACCTTCACGGTCTCTGGCTGTGCAGTGCCTGTGGTGAAGGAGGGGCTGGAGGAACTCAAGTGCAGCCTCCACAAGCTGGAGGTAGTGCCACCTCGGTCTGTGCATTGTGGTGTGGGTGGTGGTGTTGCAGATGAATGCAGTCCCAGTTTCCTCTTTGCAAATGCTTTTTGTTGACTGTCCATCTAAGCAGTCAGTTGTACTTCATATGGTTGCTTACACTAGGTATAAGTGTATAAACATGGACATGTCACTCAAGATCACAAGATAGGTTTGTATCTTGATGAGAGCACTGCCGGTCACTTCCAGAATACTGTCCCTACAGTCGCAATATTATTGGGGCATTTCTTCTTGAAGGCAACAGACTGCTCTAGGTACAAGGGGGATTGACTTAAAAGGAAGCAGATGCTATGGAAGGGGAAGGAAAGAAAGTGATAGCTTACTTAAAAAAGAGTGGGCAAATATAATAATGAAGTGGCATTGCCGGAGGAAAGGACTTAGCTGCAAATTAGAAGGGGATATAAACCAAACCTCCCGGCTCCGCCTCTTCTTCCTCCACTAAACAAGGATACAAGGAAATCCATTGTGCCTTCTTCTGAACTGGAGGGACGAGGAGGGGCAGGGCGGGAATACAGAGAGAAGTTGTCAGCACTGAGAAAAACAAACAAAAAGCACCATAATTGCTGAGAAATAAGCATTCGTGACTCCTTGTAGAGTGGCTGCTGGGCCTTTTGAGTCCACATCCGCCTCTTCCGTAGCACCTAGCAACGTTGGCCGCCCATGTCATAGGGGCATGATTGGCTCTGAGCATAACTGAGGCAGAAATGACAGAAACAATTGGATGTTTGATGCCAGCATGTCATTACTACCTCATTTAAATACACCCACCCATTTGAGGGCAGGCACTTCCGTCATCCACCAGGAATGATGGCAAAAGAAAGGCAGCCACCAAAATGGGCAGAGATCCGACACAAGCACACGATCACAGAATCCCCACAGTGCAGATAGAGGCCATTTCGGCCCATCGAGCCTGCACCGACACATATCCCACCCTATCCCCGTAACCCCACGTATTTAATCCCCCTAACACTAAGGGTCAATTTATCATAGCCAAATCAACCTAACCCGCACATCTTTGGACTGTGGGAGGAAACCGGAGCACCCGGAGGAAACCCACGCAGACACGGGGAGAATGTGCAAACTCCACACAGACAGTCATCCGTGCCCGGATTCGAACCCGGGTCCCTGGCGCTGTGAGGCAACAGTGCTAACCACTATGCCACCGTGTTGCCCGATGAGCTAGATGGACACATGGGTGCCATCAATCATAGCCTGTACTTTTGAAAAGCCAGCAATTCACTGAAATAGGTCAGTGCCGTCACACCACTATTGGTCTTCACTGGAGAAGCAGCTGAGGCTGTTGTTTCTCCTCAGTAAAGACAAGTGAACAATTTGAGTAGAACTCAAAGTGCTTTGATGCGTTAAGATTGGCTCAGTTGGTTCTTGTGGGTTCCAGCCTCACTTCAGGACTTGAGCTGGCTGCTCGAAGGATCTGATGGTGGTGGCCAAGAAGCAACTGTAGACCTCTCAGGCCTGCACCTGCGCTCTAACGCCCTTCCCAATATTTAGACAGTCTGGGGGCAGACTTGTGCCTGGAGTACACCTGCGCATGCGAATGGCCTGCAGGAGGAAAAACATTGGCAGCTGTGTCCTCTGAGGCACCCACAGAAGGAAATCTACTCTGATATGTCGCAGTGCTGGATTTGCGATTGATTCTCTTATTGAGTTCCGTAAGCATCCCGTTGCCTACTTCATTGAAAAGAAAAAAAATCTCTTTCCATAGAGCAAAATAAACTTCACAAAATATGCTCATAAACTTGTCTGGCCTTTGACAGCAAAAGTAAACAATGGCCCAGATATTCCGATCCCTGCGGGTGGGTACACGCTGTGTACCCACCCATAGGGACATCGGAAATGCTGGTTTCAGGCATGCACAGTGCATGTGCTGAAAACCGGCATTTCCGATCTGTCAAGAATGGTCTTGACAGATCCTCCGGCTGCCCTGGAGAAGGGCCTCTGCGGGCAGATAGTTCCGCTTTTTGGAGACCCTCCGCCCGCAGAAAACACTTACAATTCTTACGCCTGGTAAAAGTGTAAGGCCTGCTTTTACCAGGATAAGAGTTCAAAAAAAGTTAAAAAAAAAATTTTTTTCACTGATTTATCATTTAAAAATACTTCAAAAAAAGTACATTTATTTTTAGCCCCGTAAAAAACTTTAACTATTTTTTTCAAAAAATTAAATTTTTGTTTAAAATACTTAATTTATTGTAATTTCAAGTCATTTTAAAAATGTGATTTTTTTTAAAAATTTATTTAAAGTTTTACTATGTTTTGGGGTGATCTCTATTCATATATTTGACAGGTCTTCCTGTCAAAAGTAAGAAAGGGGATTCCCTTCTGTGATTGGCTCCCCATGGCCCACATGATCCCAGGGACGCTGCGAACTACATGTGCTTCTGGGATATGTGGGCCCTGCGCACTTCAAATTTGGAGAGGCCCAGGAGCGGAAGCGTGCGCGTCCCGGTAGCCCTCAGGTAAGGGCGCAGATTTTTCCAGATCGCAGGCCTCCGCCCGCGGGAGGCCTGCGATCGGAAAAGACTGCCCAATATGTGGCAGCATTGAGTCCTCTCCTTTTGAAATATGTCCCTGCATGTGTCTGCTCAGGCTGCCAGCCAGCTGTGCACTTCCTGCACGATAAGCGAGTCATTTTCTGTTTACACGCTGGAGGTGAGAAACCTCATTCACAGGCAGCTTTTCGCAAAATCATGGGTGTGCTGGCCCGCCTGTTGGCGAGGTTTCTCACCTCCAGCGTGTAAACAGAAAATTATCCCTTAAGTGCTGACCTAATGAGAATGACACTTTCCAGTCAGTCACTTGTTGACACCCAGGCATGTCTTCCGGAAGCTTAGAAATATCATTGTCTACTCTGGGCTGCTATGGCAGGCGATACAAGCTAGCTTTCTGTTTGCATAGAAATACAGCACAAAGTCTGCGGGTGTAAAATGTCCTAACAACGTAGCTCGGCCGGTACAACCTAGGAATTACCATCTCAAAGCAAAACTTCCTCACCTGCAAGCTCATCAGAACGTTCAGCAAGTCATTCATTCCCGTCAACGTGTCCACGTTCTGGAAAACGGCGACCAACAAGGTGGGAGTGATCGCGATTGTCCGCGTGAAGACCACACGGGCAAAGCGAGACCACTTGAGGTTCAAGAAGCCCTGGAAAAGAGGAACAAAAGAAGACGTTCAGAACCTCTCCAGCTGGATTGCCTGCTGTCACACCGCAGGCAGGGCAATAAAAACAGGCAGGGGTGCCGATTTATTTTGGGGAAAATTGTGGATCTGGGTATTATAAAGAAGCTCTGAGGAGTCGCAGAAATTCTGATTTTCTGAAATAAGTGCCCAACCGACTGATGATACCCCATCTGCTCTCTCTCGGGTGGATGTAAAAGATCCCACAGCCACTCTTGGAAGAACAGCAGGGGAGTTCGCCCCGGTGTCCTGGGCCAATATTTATCCCTCAATCAACATAACAAAAACAGATTATCTGGACATTATCACATTGCTGTTTGTGGGAGCTTGCTGTGCGCAAATTGTCTGTTGTGTTTCCCTACATTACAACAGTGACTACACTTCAAAACTGCCTGATAGTGAAGCTCATAAGCTGGACAAAAGTTAAGGGGATTGGAACTCATTTTAATTTTGGCAATGTTGGTAAACTAAGGTATAGAGTGTCAGCCTAGATTTTGTGCTCACATCCCTGGAGTGGGACTTGAACCCATGAGGAGGAGTTAGAAGAAAACACTGACAGACTACCCACAGCAAGGGTGTCTCCTGTTATGTGGAGATAAACTGGCAGCAAAGGCCTCCAGCTCTCCCAAAGGACGAGGACCTTGTTTGGAGCGACAAAGGCAAAAAAAAAGAGAGAAATCTTAACATAGGAAGAAACAAACTGATGTTGAGGCTGCCGCGAAACACGAATTAAGACTGAATCCATGTGTGGAAAACGAGAGACTTTTTAATGCAACTGCATGGGACAAAATGGCTGAACAGACTGCTCCCAGAATTCTCTGGAAAAATCCTGAGGCCCCGCCCACTCCTGCCTTAAAGGTAAGGTGCCTTAAAGGCAAGGTGCTCGATATTTGTCCATGGACGGAAAAGTGGATAATGCCCGTTTAGGTGGCGATCCGCTACACTGATATCCAAAACAAACTCAGAAATGCAGGTCTGCATCAGACAAACAAAAGAGAGATTCACTTCACAGTCGGACTCGTCAGAATTGTTGAGCTGTCTTTCTCTTTCAGGTGCTGACTGCCCGACTGTATTTCCTGAATTTTCACATGATAAATACAGATAAGGAGGGTCAGGTGGGTCATCTGAGTTTGTCTGTCCAGAAAAAAACCCTGCACTCCGCCAACCCATCACAGGATCCAATTTGAGTAACAAATGATTTTACCTCCGTTACTTTGGCTCAATCCAGTGTCGATTTCTCGATGTGAAGAAACTTTGCATTCCTAATCACTGCAAAATTAGCCTTGAGCCGCTTTGATCCTGTGCCCTTGTCCCACTGTTATGCTTTACATTGAGACAATGCTCCAGATTAATCCTATCTATCCGGCTTAATATCTTGTGTATGGTTTCTCTCAGTCACCTCCTTTCCAGTTTGAACACCCTGGGTTTCTCCAGTCTCTGCCCATAACTCAGACCACTGACATGGGGGACCAGCTCTTCGCTACTCCAGCACTTGAATGTCTCCCTTGTGTCTCACTGACCAGAACTGGACACAGTGCGCAAGGTGGGTCTGACCAGAACTGGACACAGTGCTCAAGGTGGGTCTGACCAGAACTGGACACAGTGCTCAAGGTGGGTCTGACCAGAACTGGACACAGTGCTCAAGGTGGGTCTGACCAGAACTGGACACAGTGCTCAAGGTGGGTCTGACCAGAACTGGACACAGTGCTCAAGGTGGGTCTGACCAGAACTGGACACAGTGCTCAAGGTGGGTCTGACCAGAACTGGACACAGTGCTCAAGGTGGGTCTGACCAGAACTGGACACAGTGCTCAAGGTGGGTCTGACCAGAACTGGACACAGTGCTCAAGGTGGGTCTGACCAGAACTGGACACAGTGCTCAAGGTGGGTCTGACCAGAACTGGACACAGTGCTCAAGGTGGGTCTGACCAGAACTAGACACAGTGCTCAGGGTGGGTCTGACCAGAACTAGACACAGTGCTCAGGGTGGGTCTGACCAGAACTGGACACAGTGCTCAAGGTGGTTCTGACCAGAACTGGACACAGTGTTCAAGGTGGTTCTGACCAGAACTGGACACAGTGCTCAAGGTGTATCTGACCAGAACTGGACACAGTGCTCAAGGTGGTTCTGACCAGAACTAGACACAATGCTCAGGGTGGGTCTGACCAGAACTAGACACAGTGCTCAAGGTGGTTCTGACCAGAACTGGACACAGTGTTCAAGGTGGTTCTGACCAGAACTGGACACAGTGCTCAAGGTGGGTCTGACCGGTGCCTTGTACAGTTTCAGCAGGAGGTATACCCCATATAGTTCCGTATTCTATTGTGTTTTCATTTTCGAAATCTAATTCAAAGATTACCTCCATGACGAACTGTCCTGTATACGTCCCTGACATGGTTGAACTCTGACCTGCAGCCAGGATGCCAATGGCCCAGATGTAGAGAGCGGCAGCACCAAAATAGCAGCCCAACACAGCACCCTGAGACAAAGACAACAGGAGGGTTATCGCACGTGAGTGCAGCCAAGTTCTCACTGACTGAAATATATGCAGTTGTGGAGTAAAGTGGCTACGATAGTCTACTGGTTACCTTGCTGGACTAGTAATCCAGAGAACATGAACTTAATTCCCACCATGGCAGTTTGAGAATTTGAATTCAGTTTAAATAATCTTGAAATAAAAATCTAGGATGAAGCATTCAGATTGTCGTAAAAACCCATCTCGTTACCTAATGTCCTTTAGGGAAGGAAACCTGCTGTCCTTACCTGGTCTGGCCTATATGTGGCTCCAGACCCACACCAACATGGTTGACTCTTAACTGCCCTCTGAAATGGCCATGCAAGTCACTCAGTTGTATCAAACCGCTACAGTGGTTTAAGAAGAAGGCCCACTATCACCACTGTAACTTCAGCAGGACATGGGTGGTGGTGGGGATCCCCATTTACATGCATACAGATCCGTAGAGACCCGAAAAACCTCGTAAAGTTGAGTAAAGACGTGTGAAGACCCATGTAGACCTGTAAAGAGTTGTAAAGAGCCGTAAAGCATTGAAAAGACTTGACAGGTCCCATTTACAAGTGTAAAAACTCGTAAGGACCCATAAAGACATGTAACGATCCATAAATATGCATTAAGACCAGTAAAGACTTATAAAAACCCGTAAAGATGGTGTAGACTCATAAAAGCCCATAAAGATGATGTAGACCCGTAAAGGCCCGTGCAGGCCCATACAATAGAGGAGCTATTAGGCTACTGGAGTATACTATAGGCTACAAAATAGTGGGAACGAGATAAAGGAGCAAATTTGCAAGCAAATTACAGAAAGATGCAAAAACTGCAGAATAGTGATAATGGGGGTCTTCAATGATCCTAATATAGACTGGGATAGTAACAGTGTAAAGGGCAGAGCGGGGGAGGAATTCCTGAAATGTGTGCAAGAGAACTTTCTTGATCAGTGTGTTTCCAGCCCAACGAGGAAGGATCTAGTTCTGGGGAATGAAGTTGGGTAAGTGGAGCATGTTTCAGTGGGAGAGCATTTGGGGAACAGTGATCATATCATCATCAGGTTTAGAGTAGTGATGGAAAAGGACGAGGTACAATCAAGCGTAAACATGCTTTACTGGAGGAGGGCTAACTTCAGTGAGTTGAAAAGGGATCTGGCCCAGGTGGATTGAAATCAAACACTGGTGGGTAAAACAGTAACTGAACAATGGGGGGCCTTCAAAGAAGAGATGGTTCGTGTACTGAGTAGACACATTCCCGTGAGGGGGACAGGAAGGGCATCCAAAGCTAGAGCTCCCTGGATGACTAAAGATATAGAGGTTCAAATGGAACAGAAAAAGGAGGCTTATTATAATTGTATGGTTAATAATACAGTAGAGAAACAAGCTGAATATAGAAAGTACAGAGGAGATCTAAAAAAGGGAATAAGAGCAAAGAGAGTATGAGAATAGATTAACAGCTAACATAAAAGGGAACCCAAAAGTTTTTTATAAACATGAATAGTAAAAGGATAGTCAAAGGAAGGGTGGGGCCAATTAGGGACCAAAAAGGAAATCTTCTTGTGGAGGCAGAGGGCATGGCTGAGGTACTAAATGAGTACGTTGCATCTGTCTTCACTGGAGAAGAGGATGCTGCCAATGTAGCAGTAAAGGAAGAGGCAGTAGCGATATTGGATAGGATAAAAATAGATAAAGAAGAGGCACTTAAAGTTGGCAGTCCTCAAAGTAGAAGTAACCCGGTCCGGATGGGATGCATCCTCGGTTACTTTCCTATCTTCCTGAATATCTTGTAGCCAGGGATATTAAGTTTCCAATCCTCCCCTTCTTTGAGCCAGGTCTTTGTTATTGCCATTATATCATAGTCCCATATGGCGACTTGTGCCTGCAGCTCACCAACCTTATTTACCACACTCCGTGCATTTACGTACATGCACTCCAAACCCAGACTGCTTCGCATTTTCCCATCTGATCCCTCCTATTTCTGAACTATTCTTTACTCTAGTGCTATCTGTCTCTCCCAGTCCTCTGTGCACCTTGTTTCCCCTCTCTAATGTTTCATCCTGGTGTGCACCCCACCTGCTAAATTAGTTTAATTCCTCAATAGTATCAAGTTTGTTAAGCATGATCTTCTTTTCTGAATGTGAGAAGTCGCACAACACCAGGTTATAGTCCAACAGCTTTATTTGAAATCACAAGCTTTCGGAGCGACTTCACCTGATGAAGGAGCAGCGCTCCGAAAGCTTGTGATTTCAAATAAAGCTGTTGGACTATAACCTGGTGTTGTGCGACTTCTCACATTTATTAATAGAGGCATAGAGTACAAAAGCAAGGAAGTTATGCTGAACCTTTATAAAACACTGGTTAGGCCTCAATTGTTCAATTCTGGACACCACACTTTAGGAAGGATGTCAAGGCCTTGGAGAGATTTACTAGAATGGTACCAGGGGATGAGGGACTTCAGTTATGTGGAGAGACTGGAGAAGCTGGAGTTGTTCTCCTTAGAGCAGGGAAGGTTAAGGGGAGATTTGATAGAGGTGTTCAAAATCATGAATAGTTTTGATGGAGTAAATAAGGAGAAACTGTTTCCATTCTCCCCGTGTCTGCGTGGGTTTCCTCCGGGTGCTCCGGTTTCCTCCCACAGTCCAAAGGTGTGCGGGTTAGGTTGATTTGGCTACGATAAATTGACCCTTAGTGTTAGGGGGATTAAATACGTGGGGTTACGGGGATAGGGTGGGATATGTGTCGGTGCAGGCTCGATGGGCCGAAATGGCCTCTATCTGCACTGTGGGGATTGTGTGATTCTGAGTGGCAGAAGGGTCGGTAACCAGAGGACACAGATTGAAGGTGATTGGCAAAAGAACCAGAGGCGACACGAGGAAAATTGTTTTTACACAGCGAGTTGACGTGATCTGGAATGCGCTGCCTGAAAGGGCGGTGGAAGCAGATTCAATAGTAACTTTCAAAAGGGAATTGGATAAATACTTGAAGGGAAAACATTACAGGGCTATGGGGAAAGAGCGGGGGAGTGGGACTGATTGGGTAGCTCTACCAGAGAGACAGCACAGGCACGATGGGCCGAATAATGTGCTGTATCATTCTATGATTCTATGATAAAGGAGCCATACAGAGCTGTAAAGCCTGGTAAAGAACCGTAAAGACCCATAAAGAAGCGTGTATTCCCTTACAGACTTGTAAAGATCTATAATGTCCCATAAAGACTCAGAGACCCGTAATCACCCATGAAGCGAGAGGAGAGGCTGGGAGGAGTAGGCAAATGTGAGGTCATCCACTTTGGACCTAAAAAGGATAGATCAGTGTACGTTTTAAATGGTAAAAAGCTAGAAACAGTGGAGGTCCAAAGAGACTTAGGGGTCCAGGTACATTGATCATTTCAATGTCATGGACAGGTACAGAAAATAATCTAAAAGGCGAGTAGAAGTTATGCTGCTACACAAAGCCCTGGTTAGACCACACCTGGAGCACTGTGAGCAGTTCTGGGAACCACACCTCAGGAAGGATATATTGGCCTTGGAGGGAGTGCAGCGTAGGTTTACCAGAATGATACCCGGACTCCAAGGGTTAAATTACAAGGAGAGATTACACAAACGAGGGTTGTATTCCCTGGAATTTAGAAGGTTAAGGGTTTAATTGATCAAAGTTTTCAAGATATTAAGGGGAACAGATAGGGTAGATGGAGAGAAACTATTTTCGCTGGTTGGGGAGTCTAGGACTAGGGGGCATAGTCTAAAAATTAGAGCCAGACCTTTCAGGAGTGAAGTTAGGAAACACTTCGACACACAAAGGGTGGTAGAATTTTGGAACTCTCTTCCACAAACAGCAGTTGATGCTAGATCAATTGTTAATTTTAAATCTGAGATTGATAGATTTCTGTTAGCTAAAGATATTAAAGGATATGGGGCGAAGGTGGGTATATGGAGTTAGGTCACAGATCCGCCGTGATCTCATTGAATGGTGGGACAGTGCTTGAGGGGTTGAATGGCCCACTCCTGTACCTATGTTCCTATATTCCTACAGGTCTTTACTGAACTTTACAAGTCTTTTCATGTCTTTACAAGTGTTTACGTGTCTTTTCAAGTCTTTACAATGTAGACCCGTAAAAACCCGTAAAGACTTGTAAAGGACGGTAAAGATCCATAAAGCCTGGGAAAGAACCGTAAAGACCCATAAAGAAGCCTGTAGACCTATAAATACCCGTAAAGATTGTAAAGACCTGTAAACACTTGTAAAGACGTGTAAAGAGTTGTAAAGACCCGTAAAGACACAGGTAGACCTGTAAAGCCTGGTAAAGAGCCCTAAATACCCATAAAGAAGCCTGTAGACCCGAAAAGACCTGTAAAGACTCGTAACAACCCCAATAGCACAGTAAGGAACTGTGTAGATCCGTAAAGACCTGCAAAAACTCGTAAAGACCCGTATAGACACGTAAAGAGCCGTAAAGACTTGTAAAGACCCGTAGACTCATAAGGACTCGTAAAAACTACTAAAGATTTGTAAAGACCTGTAAAAACTTGTAAAGATTCACGAAGACTCGTAAAGACTTGTAAACACTGAAAAATACTCGTAAACACTTGTAAAGACTTGCAAAGTCCTGTAAAGACATGTCAAGACCCGTCAAAACCCGTGTAGACAGGGAAAGACCCGTAAAGACCCGTGTAGACCTGTAAAGACTCGTAAAGACCTGTAAACACTTGTAATGACTTGTAACTGAAAGCCAATAAATCCCTTGGACCTGATGGCCTATATCCTAGAGTTTTGAAAGAGGTGGCTACAGAGATAGTGGATGCATTGGTTGTCATTTTCCAAAATTATATAGATTCTAGAACGGTTCCCGCAAATTTGAAGGTGGCAAATGTAACCCCACTATTTAAGAAAGGAGGGAGAGAGAAAACGGGGAACTACAGACCTGTTAGCCTCACATCAGTAGTAGGGTAAATGCTAGAATCTATTATAAAGGATGCAATAACAAGAGGATTTGAGTATAAGAGTAAAGATGTCTTACTGCAATTATATAGGGCCCTGGTGAGACCACACCTGGAGTACTGTGCACAGTTTTGGTCTCCTTACCTAAGGAAGGATATACTTGCCATAGTGAGAGTGCAATGACGGTTCACCAGACTGATTCCTGGGATGGGGGGATTGTCCTATGAAGACAGATTGAGTAGACTAGGCCTATATTCTCTAGAGTTTAGAAGAATGAGAGGTGATCTCATTGAAACATACAAAATTCTTACAGGGCTTGACAGGGTAGATACAGGGAGGATGTTTCCCCTGGCTGGGGAGTCTAGAACCAGGGGTCACAGTCTCAGAATAAGGGGTCGGCCATTTAGGACTGAGATGTGGAGAAATTTCTTCTCTCAGAGGGTGGTGAATCTTTGGAATTCTCTACCCCAGAGGGCTGTGGAGGCTCAGTCGTTGAGTATATTCAAGACAGAGATCGATAGATTTTTGAATATTAAGGTAATCAAGGGATATGGGGATAGTGCAGGAAAGTGGAGATGAGGTGGAAGATCAGCCATGATCTTATTGAATGGCGGAGCAGGCTCGAGGGGCCAAATGGCCGACTCCTGCTCCTAGTTCTTATGTTTTTATGTAAAAACTGGTAAAGACCCAAAAAGACCTGTAAAGACTTGTAACGTTGTGTAAAGGCTTGTAAAGACCTGTAAAGACCCGTAAAGCCTGGTAAAGACTCGTAGAGACTTGTAAAGACTTCTAAAGACTCGTAAAAAACTGCAAAGACACGTAATGCCTGGTAAAGAACCGTTAAGACCTATAAAGATGCCTGTAGATCAGTATAGACCTGTAAAGACTCGTAAATACCCCAAAAAGCTTGTAAAGTTCAGTAAACATAAGAACATAAGAAATAGGAGCAGGAGTAGGCCACTTGGCCCCTCGAGCCTGGTCCGCCATTCAATAAGATCATGGCTGATCTTGGGCTCAAAGCCACTTCCCTGCCCTCCCCATAACCCTTCACTCCCTTATCTTGCAAAAATCTGTCTATCTCCACCTTAAATGTATTTAATGACCCAGCCTCCACAGCTCTCTGCGGCAGAGAATTCCACAGATTTACAACCCTCTGAGAGAAGAAATTCCTCCTCATCTCAGTTCTAAAAGGGTGACCCTTTATTCTGAAACTATGCCCCCAAGTTCTAGATTTCCCCACGAGGGGAAACATTCTCTCTGCATCTCCCTTGTCGAGCCCCCTCAGTATCTTATGGGGGAGAAATTCAGTATCGCCCCATTTGGGGCGCAATTATCGGCCGGGTGCAAAGATTAGCGCCTGGCGCTAATTATCGCCACCGACTGCAAACTTGACTTTTATCGCCCCTGGAGGTGATTGGAGCGCTAAATCAGGCGCTTCACACCTGTCTTAAGGCGCAAAGGCCGAGGAGTGAGACGCTACCTCAGAGCGCTGGCGAAGCTCATGTGATGTCAGTCAGCAATGGAACACACACAGAATGGCACCGGCCAGTTCTTAAAGGGGATGGTTGATCTTGCTCTCCATCCACATCCTGCTCATTGCAGCCTTGAATCTTGGCCTGGAGAGACCTGCACATCAAATCTGCTGGAAAGAACAATGGAGAGTACCAGGGAAAGAGCTCAGAGTGCAGCCCCCACAGTCTCTTCTAAATCGATACAAGGAATGGCAAATCAAAATGAACCTGCAAAGTGCTGCTCAGTACCCAAAACGCCTTCACACAGCGTTGAATCTCTCCAGATGACTCTCTCCCTCTCTCTCAGAATGCGTGTTTCAAAAATGGCACCAACAATAAAAGGCAGGAAGCGGTCGCCTTTAAATAGCGTTCCCCCAGTCCCTTCGTGACTGCAAAACGCTCCCCTCAACATGTCGTTGCTAGCGTCAGGCGGTAAGGCAGGGGGCGCCACTCAATATCCGCTCCGGGGTGATACCGGGGCGTTGCGCACTCGACTGACGTCACGATCTGCCGGCGTAGGAGATTGTGGTGGTAGTGTTTAGCGCCACCGCAAAGTGTCTAGCTAATTTCGCTAGCGGCGCAAACATCGCCGTGCCCGGGCGCTAGATGATTTGCGCCCCATTAGCGCCCTCTTAAGGCGCTAATGGGAGGCGCAACCAACTGAATTTTTCCCCCTATATGTTTCAATAAGGTCACCTCTCATTCTTCTAAATTCCAATGAGTATAGGCCCAACCTGCTCAACCTTTCCTCATAAGTCAACCCCCTCATAGAAACATAGAAACATAGAAGATAGGAGCAGGAGTAGGCCATTCGGCCCCTCGAGCCTGCTCCGCCATTCGATGAGATCATGGCTGATCATCCAAACTCAGTACCCTGTCCCTGCCTTCTCCCCATATCCCTTGATACCTTTAGCTTTAAGAAATATATCTAACTCATTCTTGAATATATTTAATGACTTGGCCTCAACTACCTTCTGTGGTAGAGAATTCCACAGGTTCACCACTCTCTGGGTGAAGAAATTCCTCCTCATTTCTGTCCTAAATGGCTTACCCCCTATCCTTAGATTATGACCCCTGGTTCTGGACTCTCCGACCATCGGGAACATTCTTCCTGCATCTAGTTTGTCCAGACCTGTCAGAATTTTATATGTTTCAATGAGATCTGCAAACTTGGAGATATTACATTTAGTTCCCTTATCTAGATCATTAATGTATATTGTGAATAGCTGGGGTCCAAGGACCGATCCCTGCGGTACCCCACTAGTCACTGCTTGCCACTCGGACAAAGACCCATTAATTCCTACTCTTTGCTTTCTGTCCGCCAACCAGTTCTCTATCCAAGTCAATACCTTGCCCCAAATCCCATGTGCCTTAACTTTACACGCTAATCTCTTATGCGCTTATCTCTGGAATTAACCAAGTGAATCGTCTCTGAAATGCCTCCAATGCAAGTATATCCTTCCTTAAATAAGGAGACCAAAACTGTACGCAGTACTCAAAGTGTGGTCTCACCAATACCCTGTACAGTTGTAGCAGGACTTCCCTGCTTTTATACTCCAACCCCCTTGAAATAAAGGCCAACATTCCATTTGCCTTTTTGATTACTTGCTGTACCTGCATGCTAACTTTTTGTGTTTCATACACAAGGACCTCCCCAAGTCCCTCTGAACAGTAGCATTTTGTAATCTCTCTCCATTTAAATAATAATTTGCTTTTTTATTTTTCCTGCCAAAGTGGATAACCTCGCACTTTCGCACATTATACTCCATCTGCCAAATGTTTGCCCACTCACTTAGCCTGTCTATATCCCTTTGCAGATTCTTTGAGTCCTCTGCACAACTTGCTTTCCCACCCATCTTTGTATCATCCGCAAACTTGGCTACATTACACTCGGTCCCTTCATCCAAGTCATTAATGTAGATTGTAAATAGTTGAGGCCCCATCCCTGTGGCACCCCACTAGTTACCGTTTGCCAACTGGAAAATGACCCATTTATCCCGACTCTGCTTTCTGTTAGTTAGCCAATTCTGTATCCATGCTAATATATTACCCCCAACTCCGTGAGCTCTTATCTTATGCAGTAACCTTTTATGTGGCACCTTATTGAATGCCTTCTGGAAATCCAAATACACCACATCCACTGGCTCACCTTTGTCCACCCTGCTCGTTACATCCTCAAAGAACTCCAGCAAATTTGTTAAACATGATTTCCCTTTCATAAAACCATGCTGACTCTGCTTGACTGCATTATGATTTTCCAAATGCCCAGCTACTGCTTCCTTAATGAAGGACTCCAGCATTTTCCCAACGACAGATGTTAGGCTAACTGGTCTATAGTTTCCTGCTTTCTGTCTCCCTCCTTTCTTAAATAGAGGTGTTACATTTGCGGTTTTCCAATCCACTGGGACCTCTCCAGAGTCCAGGGAATTTTGGTATATTGCAACCAATACATCCACTATCTCTGCTGGGAACTGAATGTTCCAGGGTACTCAACATTTAGGAATGACAGACAAAAAGGAAAAGGAGGTGGCGTAGCACTGTTAATAAAGGATGAGATCGGTACAGTAGAGATAAAAGATCTTGGATTGGCAGATCATGATGTAGAACTGGAATCAGTTTGGGTGGAGCTAAGAAACAGCAAAGGGCGGAAAACATTGGTGGGAGTTGTGTATAGGCCACCAAACAGTAGTGGTAATGTAGGGCACAGTATCAATCAAGAGATTAGAAGTGAATGTAACAAGGGCAATACGGTAATCATGGGGGACTTAAATCTACATATTGACTGGTCAAATCAAATTACCACTAATGGTGTGGAGGACGAATTCTTGGAATGCATGCAAGATGGTTTCCTGGATCAGTATGTGGAGGAACCAACCAGGGAACAGGCTATTCTGGATCTGGTACTGTGTAATGAGAAAGGGCTAATCAATAATCTTGTGGTAAAGGGGCCTTTAGGGACAAGTGACCATAATATGATTGAATTTTACATTAAGTTTGAGAGTGATGTAGTCCAATCTGAAACTAAGGTCTTCAATCTAAACAGAGGAAACTACAAGGGTATGAGGGACAAGTTGGCCATGGTAGATTGGGAGACTACACTAAAAGGTATGAAGGTGGACATACAATGGCTAACATTCAAGGAAATAATGCATAATTTGCAACAAACATATATTCCTCTAGGGCATAAAAACCCAAAAGGAAAAGTGATCCAACCATGGCTAACAAAAGAAATTAAAGCTAGTATTAAGTCAAAGGAGGAAGCTTATAAAGTTGCCAGAAAAAGCGGTCAGCCTGAGGATTGGGATCTTTTTAGAAATCAGCAAAGGGGGACCAAGAAATTGATAAAGAAAGGGAAAATGGAATATGAGCACAAACTAGCGAAAAATATAAAAACGGATTGTAAAAGCTTCTATAGGTATGTGAAAAAGAAAAGACTGGCGAAGGTAAATGTAGGTCCTTTACAGTCAGAGACGGGAGAATTTATAATGGGGAATGAGGAAATGGCAGAGAAATTAAATAAATACTTTGTTTCTGTCTTCACGGAGGAAGACACAAAAAACTTCCCAGAAATATGAGAAAACCAAGGGTGTGGCGAGAATGAGGAACTTAAAGAAATTATTATTAGTAAAAAAACAGTACTAGCAAAATTAATGGGACTAAAAGTCGATAAATCTCAAGGACCGGATGACCTATATCCTAGGGTTTTGAAAGAGATGGCCATTTGGATAGTGGACGCATTGGTTGTCATCTTCCAAAATTCTATAGATTCTGGAACGGTTCTTGCAGATTGGAGGATAGCAAATGTAACTCCGCTATTTAAGAAAGGAGGGAGAGAGAAAACGGGGAACTACAGACCTGTTAGCCTCACATCAGTAGTTGGAAAGTGCTGGAATTTATTATAAAGGATGCAATAGCTGGGCACTTAGAATCTAATAGTAAGATTGGGCAGAGTCAACATGGATTTATGAAAGGGAAATCCTGTTTAACAAACCTATTGGAGTTCTTTGAGGATGTAACTAGTGGAGTAGACAAAGGGGAACCGGTAGATGTGGTGTATTTGGATTTTCAGAAGGCCTTCGATAAGGTCCCACACAAGAGGTTGGTGAACAAAATTAGGGCACATGGAATTGGGGGTAATATACTAGCATGGATTGAGAATTGGTTAACAGACAGAAAACAAAGAGTAGGGATAAATGGGCCTTTTTCAGGATGGCAGGCTGTGACTAGTGGAGTGCTTGGATCGGTGCTTGGGCCCCAGCTATTCACAATCTATATCAATGATTTGGATGAGGGGACTAAATGTAGCATTTCCAAATTTGCTGATGATAAAAAGCTAGGTGGCAGTGGCAATTGTGAAGAGGATGTGAAGAGGCTTCAAGGGAATCTCGACAGGCTCAGTGAGTGGGCGAGAACATGGCAGATGGAATATAATGTGGATAAATGTGAAGTTATCCACTTTGGCAGAAAAAACAGAAAGGCAGAGTATTTCCTAAATGGTGAAAGTTTGGGGAATGCAGATGCTCAAAGGGACTTGGGTGTCCTTGTACATGAGTCACTGAAAGTGAATGTGCAGGTGCAGCAAGCCATTAGGAAGGCAAATGGTATGCTGGCCTTCATTACAAGAGGATTTGAGTACAGGAGTAAAGAAGTCTTACTCCAATTATACAGGGCCTTGGTGAGACCACACCTGGAGTACTGTGTACAATTTTGGTCTCCTTACCTAAGGAAGGATATACTTGCCATAGAGGGAGCACAACGAAGGTTCACGAGATTGATTCCTGGGATGGCGGGACTGTCGTATGAGAAGCGATTGAGTAAACTAGGCCTATATTCTCTTGAATTCAGAAGAATGAGAGGGGATCTCATTGAAGCATACAAAATTATTACAGGACTTGATAGGGTGGATGCTGGGAGAATGTTTCCCTTGGCTGGGGAGTCTAGAACCAGGGGCCACAGCCTCAGGATAAAGGGTAGGTCATTCAGGACTGAGATGAGAAGAAATTTCTTCACACAGATGGTGGTGAATCTTTGGAATTCTCTACCCCAGAGGGCTGTGGAGGCTCAGTCATTGGGTATATTCAAAACAGAAGTCGATAGATTTCTGACTAGTAAGGGCATCAAGGGATATGGTGATAGGGCCGGTGAATGGAGTTGAGACAGAAGATCAGCCATGATCTCATTGAATGGCGGAGCAGGCTTGAACGAATGGCCTACTCCTGCTCCTATTTCTTATGTAAAGACTTGTAAGCACTTATAAAAACTCTAAAACACTTTAAAGACTTCTAAAGACTAGTAAAGACCTGTGAAAAGCCGTATAGACCCGTAAAGGCCTGTAAAGACCTGTGTAGACCAGTAAACACTCGTAAAGATCCATAAGGACTTGTAAAGACCCGCAAAGACTGTAAAGATTGTAAAGACCTGTAAACACCTGCAATGACTCGTAAAGAAATGTAAAGACCTGAAAAGACTTGTAAAGACCTCAAAATGGTTGTAAAGTTCAGTAAAGACCCATAAAGACTTGTGTAGACCTGTAAAGACCCATAAAAACCTGTATTGACTCATAAAGACCCGTAATTGTAAAGACCTCCAAACACTTGTAAAGACCTGTAAAGACTTATGATGACTCGTAAAGATCCATAAAGACTTGTGAAAACTTGTAGAGGCCTGTAAAACCTGGTAAAGAAGTGTAAACACTCATAAAGAAGCCTGTAGACCCGTGCAGAACCGTAAAGACTCATAAAGAACTGTAAAGACTCGTAAAGAGTTGTAAAGACCTGTACGTAAAGAGCTGTAAAGACTTGTAAAGGTCCGTCGACTCATAAAAACTACTAAAGACTTGTAAAGACTAATGAAGACCCGTAAACACTTGCAAGCACTTATAAAAACTCATAAACACTTGAAAAGTCTTCTAAAGTCCTATAAAAGATGTGTAAAGAGCCGTAAAGTCCCGTAACAACCTGTAAGGACTCGTAAAGACCCGTAAAGATTGTAAAGACTTGCAAACCTTTGTAAAGACCTGTAAACACTTTTAATGACTCATAAAGACCCAAAAAGACTTGTAATGAATTGTTAAAGACCCGTAAAGACCCGTAAAGACCCATAATGACATGTCAAGACTCACTTACACAAATAAAGACCCGTTTACTCCCGTACACTTACCCCTTTGTAAATATCAACACTGAGAGTCTCGTTATTGACTGGGAAGAGATCAGAATGTGGACTACTGCTGTTCGCACACACCTCGTGCTTCAAAAGATAAAATGGTAAGTGTCAGATAAATTTCCAGATTGCAATATGCAGGATCTTTTCACTTTAACATCATGTTATTCCTGCAATACTTTTGACGTCACTGCTATATCACGGCGCAGGGGGGATACACAGTATGAACTGGCACTGAAGGCATGGAGAGGGCTTCAATACTGTGACATTCACAAGCAATTAAATCTCTTTGGGAAACAAGTTACAAATGTGAAACACTTAGAGAGTCCAGAGTAACTATCTTCAGACATTGACAAACATATTGTGCAATAAGATATTGGTTCCTGAGACATTCACTGTTTGTACAGATCCTGGATTTGGAGCTCCAACACCAATAGCACAGCTCACCCCAATCTTAGGTATCAGTCTCTCTGCTGGGGCAAGTATAATATTATCATTTACAGTACAGTATCAGATGGGAGTGAATCGTTCCCTTTTACCCACAGTGTGCTGTACACGTACAGGAGCTGACACTGAGACACACACGGACCGTACAGTATCAGACAGGAGTGAATCGTTCCCTTTTACCCGCTGTGTACTGTACATGTACAGGAGACACTGAGACACACACGGGCCGTACAGTACCAGACGGGAGTGAATCGTTCCCTTTTACCCGCTGTGTACTGTACATGTACAGGAGACATTGAGACACACACGGGCCGTACAGTACCAGACGGGAGTGAATCGTTCCCTTTTACCCGCTGTGTGCTGTACATGTACAGGAGACACTGAGACACACACGGGCCGTACAGTACCAGACGGGAGTGAATCGTTCCCTTTTACCCGCTGTGTGCTGTACATGTACAGGAGCTGACACTGAGACACACACGGACCGTACAGTACCAGACGGGAATGAATCGTTCCCTTTTACCCGCTGTGTGCTGTACATGTACAGGAGACACTGAGACACACACGGGCTTACCCATTATACTAGCTGGTTGGTGTGTCCCAGGATAGAGCTGAGGAAATCCCTGGTCTGGGAGACCCCCCATCCTCTTGGCCATGGCCCCTCTGACGCACGTGACCTTGTTTGGAGGTACACGGGGATTCTGCCCCAAAGAAGCATTGCAGAAACTGGCAGTGAATGCCCGGGACCCGGCGTCTCCAGGTTCCTGCCTACGTTATGGGCACTTCTGCCACATTCCCGCCCGACCTATGGTGCCAGTCTGCTCGAAGGGCTGCAGCAATCAGGAGCTGGTATGCGTAAATGTTTCCCATGGAGTGCGATGACTCCCACACTCACCACTTGCTCGTTGGTCTTATTATAAAAAGCTTCCGCGAACACCGAGACCACGAAGACGTTGATGAGGAACGACAAAAGCAAAGCCACGCAGGCTTCGATGAAGAAGTAGCGATTCGCCTCCTTCACTTCATTCTTATTGGCTCGGTTCACGTCCCTGGACTGAGAAAGAGAGAATGTCAGCACTAGTTAGTCCTTCGATTTCACTCCCCACCCCATTTTTCTCCCCACGCTGTGTGACCTGGCCATGAAGTTTCAGTTAGAAACATCTCACGGTGCCTCACACAGTGAAACTGGCAGTGAATACCCGAGACCCAGCATCTCCAGGTTCCTGCCTACTTCATGGGCACTTCTGCCACATTCCCGCCCGACCTATGGTGCCAGTCTGCTAGTAGGGCTGCAACAATCAGGAGCCGGTATGTGTATATGTTTCCCATGGAGTACGATGACTCACCACTTGCCCATTGATGCTACCTTGAAGTGCAACGGCTCTTGCTTTGTCGGCACATGTACGACCAATATGTGCACAGCAAGATCTCACAAACAGCAAATGAGAATGAATCACAAGTCAATCTGTTTTTGTTTGGAAAGTTGAGGGATAGCTAGTGACCCTTTCCCGATATTGCCGATTCTAACCTTCAGGGTTCTGCGGGCGGATGTAGTGGCCGCCTAAAGCAGGCGGAGGCTTCATGAATTTATGCAGATCAGGGTCCTATGATGTCAATGGGACCCCGATTGCATTTTGAGCGGGGCCTGAGTGGGGGAAGTCGCCGCGGCTTCCCGCCAGGCTGAAGCCTGTCTGCGGACAAAAGAGGTCCTCCAAGGGAAGTGTAAGACAACCCATTGTGGGGCCAGGAGGAGCAAGACTGTCCAGGCTGTAGCCTCCCCTGCCCCCAGACGCCAATCCCCAGCCCTCCCGTGAGACCCTGCCCGAAACCCCCTCTCTGCCACCTGGAAGCTGGCAGATGCCCAAGAGCCACCCGATCTTCCACTGCCAGCAGCCGCTCTGTGCCAGCTTCCTGCCCGTTCCCAGCGGGCAGTGGCCTGGCAGCCTTTAAATGAGAGCCAGCAGTTAAAATACCCTGCGGCCTGAAACTTAGGCCAATGAGAGTGGTTCGCCCTCATCTTGCCAACCCCCTCCCCACCCGCACCCCCCAACCAAGCCTGAAACCTGCTCTGGGTAAAAATCGACCACAATAAGAAGTTTAAATTGAGAGAGTGTTCAACTAAAAGGAAATCTTTAAATTTACAGATAGGATGAATTCATATACCAAAGCACTGGGAATATAGATGAAGACCAGTTTCCTGTCGTTGTGTTGGGACATAGCGGTGTGCCCATATTTAAATATTGCTCTGCATTCACTTGCTGTAGGCAGATACTCACCCTGACCAAGGCTGAGTACAGGTAGATATTGTGGGGCATGATCACAGCTCCGACGATTCCAACCGCCTGCTGTAACTGCTTGGTTCCACAGCCTTCACAAGTGGGCACAAACATCCCCCTCAGCAGCTGTCCCTGGTCTGGCTTTACAGTCACATACTGTGGGGCAGAGAAACACAGTCTGTTAGACGAGTAACGGTACAGCAAACCTCTGTATCCCGAGACACTTTAAGCTGCAGTGAGTGTGGGTAAATCTAACTGGAGAACCGTTTTTAAAAATTCATTCCTGGGATGTGGGCATCGCTGGCAAGGCCGGCATTTATTGCCCATCCCCTAATTGCCCCTTGAGAAGGTGGTGGTGAGCTGCCTTCTTGAACCACTGCAGTCCGTGTGGTGAAGGTACTCCCACAGTGCTGTTAGGGAGGGAGTTCCAGGATTTTGACCCAGCGACGATGAAGGAACGGCGATATGGGCTGGATTTTGCCAGCCCTGGGGAGGCGGGTTTGGAGGCGGGACTGCCAGGAAAATGGCAGAATTTGGGGGTGGGTGCCCAACCCGCCTCCAATCCACCTCCGTGCCATCTTGCCAGGAGTCAGGTAGCCGTCCCGTGCCGGGTCCCGTCTCCTTGGAGGCGGGAAGGGATTAAAGTCACTTAACTGCCT
>CM059451.1:29075478-29197840 GCA_030390025.1 Squalus acanthias
CTCTGGGTTTTGGAGCCTGTGAGGGCCCTGCCAAAGTCTGCTCCTCCTGCAACTGTGCAGGGGCAGACTCGGCCATTGCTGTCCGACGGGGCATCTGGGGCTCTGACTGAGGGGTGGCAACGGGGGAGAAGTGTAAGCGCTTTGAGAGGAGCCCCCACTTCCCTCTCCCCTCTCACCATCATCCCTCTCATGGGCCACCCGCACTTCCCTGCTAGCAAGGAGCTGGAGTGCAGCTTGCTGCACAGCAGTGGGGCGATGAAGGCCCAAGTCTCCGTTTATATCCCTCCTCGAGATGAGGTCTATGATCGCCTGCCATCTGTTGTCCACAGCTAGCATGTGCTCATGTGATTGGTGCATTAGCTGCTCCATGCAGGTGGCCGTCCTTTCCATGGAAGAGCCTACAGTCCCCATCGCCTGCGACATGGTGGTGCTCATGTTGGAGATGGACTTCTCCATTCTCCGAACATTTGCAGACATCGCGGCTGCAAAAGATGCCAGAGGCTCATGCAATTGTTGCTGCCCCTCCAAGATCACCCTCTTTCTCAATGGCCCCCGAGGCTGAGCGTCTGCATGTAGTTCAGCAGAGCTTGGAGCGAGGAGGCTCCACTGTTGTCCCTGTCAACACCATCTGCTCTTGCTCACTTGTGATGTGAAAGACACCAGGTGACAACATTACTCTATCTCGCACAGGACCCACCGAGGTGTGCATATCTGCGCTGGTGCTGGGTGCGCTTGGGGCTGCTGACGCTGCTCCCTCAGAGGCTGGAGATTCCACTGAGGAGTTGTCTTTCTCCTCCGGCTGGACAGTGGAGGAAGGGGGGGGGAGCTGATGGACCTGTGGGAGAGTAAAGAGATGAATTAGAAGTGTTATAATAAGAATGGGTAACGTTACCATTATGCACATGGTGACATTTCACTGGCTGCTGACATCAGTCTGGAAAATATATCGCTGTTCCTTCATCGTCGCTGGGTAAAAATCCTGGAACTCCCTCTCTAACAGCACTGTGGGAGTACCATCACCACACGGATTGCAGCGGTTCAAGAAGGCGGCTCACCACCACCTTCTCAAGGGCAATTAGGGATGGGCAATAAATGCTGGCCTTGCCAACGACGCCCACATCCCAGGAATGAATTTAAAAAAAAGTCACCATATGAGTAACTGTTGTATGCCATGTGGCTGTACGAGATGTAATTCTGTCACCAGGTTGCTGGGATGTCCCCCTCTCTCCATCTCCCACCGCCAGCAGCTCTGCAACTCCCGAGATCACCAGGGCCTCCTCCTCTGCTGGAGTCAATTGAGTGAAGGCTGGAGGGCCACCTCCGGCTCTGTCCTTCTCTCTGTTGTGGGCTCTCTTCTCCTGCAAGGAGGGAAAGAAGAGAACTTTGAGTGAGAGTGATGGAATGAGTGTAAGAAATGGATGGGCTACATCTGTAGAGGAGGACTATGAGGGAGTGGTGTGACATTGCCAAATAGCCTCCTTCTGTGGTGTTAATTGCTATGATTGGATTAGGATGAGGGTGAGTGTGAGGGGTGGTTAGTCAGATGGGGATATGAGTTTGTACATAGACAGAGAGGGATGGGTGGACATGCAAGGTATGTTGGTGTGAGGAATGATGTGCATGATTAGGCTTGGTAAGGCAGAGTGATGTTGACAGGGACTTCAGGATGAGGGTGAGTGTGACATTGCACGCACCTTTCCTGACCTCATGAGATCATTGAATCGTTTCCGGTACTGGATCCATGTCCTACTGACCACATCCCTGCTGCTGACTTCCTCTGCGATCTCCAGCCATGTCCTTTTTGTGTCTTTGGGTGGTCATCTGCGTTGATCGCCAGGGAAGAGGACCTCCCTGCGTGCTCTTACTGCCTGCACCTTAACTTCCAGGGAGGCATCGGTGAATCTTGATGCGGCCCTCTTCCTTGTCTCCATGACCCACAGTTTTATCAGTTTTATCACGTTACTGAGACCTCTGGATACCAACTTATTCACTCCTACATCAACCTTCAAATGAGATGTGTGCAAGGCTGCTTTAAATATCCATGCTGAAAAGGAGTCATCGATGACGTCATCAGACCTGCTCCATTTAATTGGGCCGGGAAACGCACACGACTGTTTTAATTGGGGCCAACTCGCACTGCAGAACGCGCGGTTCACATCTTCGGGTTCCCGAGCCGTTGCGTGGCCCGCACGCACGCAACCCGACTCCAAGGTAAAGATTCCGGCCACTGTGTTTCACTGATGTTAGTACTCTACATTTAACTCTTTCTTACCCATGTCTCCTTACAGTTCCGCCCCCCCTTGCTGACTTCAAAGCATTTGAAGACATTGTTCCATTAGCATCATGTATCTCTCTTGATCTATTCTGTTATGTAGATCCCTACTCTTTTGTATTACACAGTATATCATCATGAACATTATGAATAGAAAGTAAAGTTTTAAAACCTATTTCACCCCAAGTACTTCCATACATCAAAAAGCCATCACCTGAACGTAGAACATCCTCCTGATGGGGAAATTACCCAATCGTCTCCATTCTGGCCGGGAATAGTGGTGTCACCAAATGCAGCCTTTAAAGGGCCGCCCGGTCCAGTGGAATTGATTGTAGAGTTGTTGACCGCATTATACTGCGGCAGAAACCGCAGCCATTAGACTAGCTGAGGCAGGCAAACTCGGAGGCAGTGAACACACCGATGGCAGCCTGCCACCAACATGCAAATGAGCCTGACCCTGGAAGCTTGGAGGAGGGGCAACTCCCGTTGGATTGGATAATCCAGCCTTCAGTTCCAGGCTCCCATGCGAAGGGCCATTTGGTTGAGCTGCTGGTTGGTAATAGGACCTGCACCCCAGTGAGACTCAGCTCCTTCACGACAAAGAAGCGCGGCACATTGAAAGGGTAAAAATAGCCAATAACTATTTCATTCTAAACACTTCTGTGGAAAAGTTATCTGGGGAGTGTTTCAGCTTAATAGGGAAAGTACTTATTAGCAAAATCTTTCAAGTTACGTCAAACTTACCATATTTATCCAAGAAGAGGAAGAAAAACGTGTCTGCAATAGTTATTAATACTCCGGCCCACAGGGGAACCCTAAACAACAGAGAGCAGGCGGTTAGTGAAACATTTCAACGCTCTGAGACTGTGTACTGCCCCACGGGAGAATGTCCTCAACTCAGAACACGACAAAACCTGGAGCAAGACCATCTGGTAACAGTTACTTCCCAAGAAGTCAGCAATCCTAGTACGGTTACCACGGTGACTGTTCATTTTTGGTGACAGGTGTAAATAACTCAGTGCCCACTCGATATACAACCATATAAATTTACAGTTTAGAAGGAGGCCATTCGGCCCATCGTGTCTGTGCTGGCTCTTTGCTGGAGCAATCCTAAACTCATCCACATAGCCCTGTATCGTACCCTGCTTCAAATACTTAATCAATTTTCTCCTTAAAAGATGCAATGGTCTCTGGCTCAACCACTCCCTGTGGGAAGGTATTCAAAACTCCAACAAACCTCTGTGTAACGAAATTTCTCCAAACCACTCTTAAATTGACCGCTTCATCACTTACTCCCCAACCAGACGAAATATTCAACTTATCAAAATTCTTCATCGTTTTAAAAAACCTCGAGTAAATCTCTTCTTAGCCTCTCTGCTCCAGTCCCAGTGGGCTGGATTCTGCTCTGAATCACTGACCCATTTCTCCCAACTTCCACTTCAAACCTACGAATGGGAGGAGAATTTAGGTCTCTCCTTAGAACTATAGTTTCCTATCCCTGGCATCAGCCTGGTGAATCTACACTGTACGCTCTCTATGGCTTTAATGTCCTTTCTATAATGGGGGCTCCAAATCTGCACACAGTACTCAAACTGTGGGCTGACCATTGAGTTGTACAAATTTATCATTACCTCTTTACTCTTCTACTCTGTGCTCCTATTTCTAAAACCCAAAATACTGCTGGCTTTTTTCTGGCTTTATCTACCTGTACTCACACTTTCAGGGTATTATGAGTGGGACTTTCCTCTGCTGCTCTCCTCGTTGCCCCCGGGAGCTCAAATGGGGGAAATTGTGCCCCTCCAAGCCGCGATCTTTCACCCATTGCTTGTTGTTGGGTTGCCTACGGGCAGTCTCCTGATACGTGCTCCTGACAGTGTGTTAGAGACAGAAAGTCTCCCCTTGTTCTCTCTGTTCACCCACACCCTCCAGCAGCTTTCCATTGAGTGGATACTCTCATTCTTTGTTTTTCCTCCCAAAATGCATATCTCATTGTTCTCCACATTAAACTGCATCTGCCACCTGTCTGCCCAATCTGCTAAGCTGTCGATATTTCCTGCAATCTTTAACATTCCTCTTTCTTGTTTGCCAAATCCTACTTTTGTGCTGTTAGCAGATTTTGAGATTGTGCTCCCTATATCCACAGCACTGACCCCGGGGTACATCACTTCCAACCCTTCTCCAACCCGAGCAACACCCATTTATCCAACTCTATTTTCTGTCCGTCAACCAACTTCCTATCCACGCTTCTACATTTCCTCTGACACCATGTGTCTGAATACTTTTAACAAACCCCTTGTGAGACATTTTATACAACACCTTATCAGACAGCTTATCAAAAACTCAATTAAATTTGTCCAGCATGAAATGGCTTTAACAAATCCGTGCTAGTTGCCCTCGATTAACTGATATATCTGTAAATGCTCACTAGTCTTACCTCGAATTATGGGGGCTGATTATAACCTTCAGGTGGAGTCACATTCCCATGTCGGGGGCAAAGAGGCCAAACCATTTTAAGGCTTGGGACTCTTTACCATGCCACCAGTCAGCTGGGCACCAAATGGGCATGCCACTGCAGCACGCCAGCTCCGGGCTGGCACAATATCGGGGGGCTTGGATGTTAAATCAAACATAATGGCAGGTAGGTCTGGGGGTAGAACCGATTACGGAGGAGAGTGTTCCCAGGCAGCAGGGGACCAGTGCTCTTGTGGAAGAATCGATTACTGAGTGTAACTGTATTACTGGGGGAGGGGCTATTACTGGCAGACGGGGTTACTGGCAGACGGTATTACCGGGAGACCGCGTTGCCGTGAGACCGCATTACTGGGAGACGGTGTTGCTGGGAGACTGCATTACTGGGAGACTGCATTGCTGGGAGACCATGTTTCTGAGAGACTGTATTGCTGGGAGACTGCGTTGCTGGGAGACTGTATTTCTGGGAGACTGCGTTGCTGGGAGACTGTATTTCTGGGAGACTGCGTTGCTGGGAGACTGTATTTCTGGGAGACTGCGTTACTGGGAGACTGCGTTGCTGGGAGACTGTATTGCTGGGAGACTGCGTTGCTGGGAGACTGTATTTCTGGGAGACTGTGTTGCTGGGAGACTGTATTTCTGGGAGACTGCGTTGCTGGGAGACTGTATTTCTGGGAGACTGCGTTACTGGGAGACTGCGTTGCTGGGAGACTGTATTGCTGGGAGACTGCGTTACTGGGAGACTGCGTTGCTGGGAGACTGTATTTCTGGGAGACTGCGTTGCTGGGAGACTGTATTGCTGGGAGACTGCGTTACTGGGGGACCGCGTTGCTGGGAGACCGCGTTACTGGGAGACTGTATTGCTGGGAGACCGCGTTACTGGGGGACCGCGTTGCTGGGAGACCGCGTTACTGGGAGACCGCGTTACTGGGAGACTGTATTGCTGGGAGACTGCGTTACTGTGAGACCGCGTTACTGGGAGACTGTATTGCTGGGAGACTGCATTACTGGGAGACCGCGTTACTGGGGGACCGCGTTACTGGGAGACTGTATTACTGGGAGACTGTATTGCTGGGAGACCGCGTTACTGGGGGACCGCGTTACTGGGGGACTGCATTACTGGGAGACTGTATTGCTGGGAGACTGCGTTACTGTGAGACTGTGTTGCTGGGAGACTGTGTTGCTGGGAGACCGCGTTACTGGGAGACTGCGTTGCTGGGAGACCGCGTTACTGGGAGACTGTGTTGCTGGGAGACCGCGTTACTGGGAGACTGCGTTGCTGGGAGACCGTGTTGCTGGGAGACTGTGTTGCTGGGAGACCGCGTTACTGGGAGACTGTGTTGCTGGGAGACTGCGTTACTGGGAGACTGTGTTGCTGGGAGACTGTGTTGCTGGGAGACCGCGTTACTGGGAGACTGTGTTGCTGGGAGACCGCGTTACTGGGAGACTGTGTTGCTGGGAGACCGCGTTGCTGGGAGACTGTGTTGCTGGGAGACCGCGTTACTGGGAGACCGCGTTACTGGGAAAAGTTTTGTCGGGGAGAATATGGGGTGTACTTCCGCAGGAGTTCTCCTCCTCCTTCACTAACTCCGGTGGATTACCTGCTGAAACCCAATGCTGTTTATACCATTTTTCCGGGGGTTCCATGACTCTTCTGCCGAAGTTACAGTGAGTGAGCAGGAGACCCCACTGTGGAAATCCACCCCCAATATTTACGGGGCCAACTTGAAGTTAAGAGTGAGTGTAGGAACAGGGAATGCTCAAATCAGACGACCGGAATGTGACAATCAGTAATGAAACACCGTCCGAGGGAACTCAAAGCGATTGTTCTCTACCTTCCAACAGACAGCAGATTAATAGCTATAGCCGATCCAATCACTTCCTGCATGTCCGAGCCGATAATTGCCAGTTCCACCATCAGCCACAGAACAATCCGAGGGAACTGCAACATTCACAATACAGCAAGTGTTACTCTTGAGCAAACTGGGAATTGACTGCTGTCATCTGATCTGGTTGATAATCTGAAGCAGGTGAGTGAAACATCCGAGGAAATTACAGCGATGTCATTCTCACATATCACAGGATAATTACGCATGGCCAGTCAGCCCATCTTAATACATTCATTCAAAAAGTTGCGAACACACCTTCTCCCCATTGTAACATCCAATTGGTTCTTAACTAATGCCAGGGTTTTTGCCTCCCCTCCTCTATCCAGGTGTTGGTCACTCTCTGTGTGTACAGAAACTTCCTGATATCAGACCTAAATTTACCTTTTAATGGTTTGCCCCTGTGACCCCCCGCCCTCGCTGTGCTACTCTCACAATTTAATTTAAAGTAATATTCCTGATTTACCTTTTCCATTCCCTTAACTATCGGATATCCCTCTATAAGAACACCTCTCAAACGCCTATTTTCCACTTTAAAAAGCCCAGATTGTTCCAGTCTCTCTTCACAACTCAGACTCTTGACACTGTCGACCAGCCTCGTGGCTCCTCTCTACACTGTCTGCAGCGCCTGAATGTGTCCCCTGTGTCTCACTGGCCAGAACTGGACACAGTGCTCAAGGTGGGTCTGACCAGAACTGGACACAGTGCTCAAGGTGGGTCTGACCAGAACTGGACACAGTGCTCAAGGTGGGTCTGACCAGAACTGGACACAGTACAACAGGTGGGTCTGACCAGAACTGGACACAGTGCTCAAGGTGGGTCTGACCAGAACTGGACACAGTACAACAGGTGGGTCTGACCAGAACTGGACACAGTGCTCAAGGTGGGTCTGACCAGAACTGGACACAGTGCTCAAGGTGGGTCTGACCACAACTGGACCCAGTGCTCAAGGTGGGTCTGACCAGAACTGGACACAGTGCTCAAGGTGGGTCTGACCACAACTGGACACAGTGCTCAAGGTGGGTCTGACCAGAACTGGACCCAGTGCTCAAGGTGGGTCTGACCAGAACTGGACACAGTGCTCAAGGTGGGTCTGACCAGAACTGGACACAGTGCTCAAGGTGGGTTTGACCAGAACTGGACACAGTGCTCAAGGTGAGTCTGACCAGAACTGGACACAGTGTTCAAGGTGGGTCTGACCAGAACTGGACACAGTGTTCAAGGTGGGTCTGACCAGAACTGGACACAGTGCTCAAGGTGGGTCTGACCAGAACTGTACACAGTGCTCAAGGTGGGTCTGACCAGAACTGGACACAGTGCTCAAGGTGGGTCTGACCAGAACTGGACACAGTGCTCAAGGTGGGTCTGACCAGAACTGGACACAATGCTCAAGGTGGGTCTGACCAGAACTGGACCCAGTGCTCAAGGTGGGTCTGACCAGAACTGGACACCGTGCTCAAGGTGGGTCTGAGTGGAACTCTATACACTGTACACTGACTTGTATTTTTGTGTTATGGTTTGACTACTTCTGTTGATCCTTCTAATCCTGCAAAAGGCGTAGGTGTGTCCGAGTGGGAGGTGGGCAGGGTTAGAGGAACAGCTATTTGGAGGAGTCAGCAGGAGACCAGTCCTAGTTTCTGGGTCACCCTTCATTTGTATGGTGGAGGCGAGCTGCCAGCGAGAAACCTGCTCCCCACAGGGACGTCACTGTTTGGGATGTGGGAAGTCAGGCACTGCTGCAGGTTCATAAAGGTCTGCAGCAGCTTAAAGTGGTGGTGCTTATATTGTTGTCAAAAGAGAGAAGCAACTCCATGCAATGTTAGTTGACATGAATATCAGTGTTGGTCTTTGGCCAGATGCAGTTTATTTGAGGGTGCGGGGAGTGAGTGAGATGTTGGACATGGCTGTTAATGTAGGGGAGCAGAGATTGTTCAACTGAAGTTCTCTTCAATAAGCTGCTGCTAAAGAGCTCTGGCTGTAGGACTCCTCACACTTCTTCTCCATCCTCTACATCTTCAGTGTCCTCTCTCGCATCATGCTGAAGGTCCTCGCCAATGGTAGCTCCATGTGTTGTCCCCATTGCAGAGCAAAGTTATGCAGCTTACAGCAAATCGCAATCATACAGAACGCTATCTGTATTGGAGGAAGCCACCAGACCTGTCCAGGCAGCAAAATGGTTGCCTAAGGACTCCAATGGTCTGCTCGATGAGAGCTCTAGTCTAGCCATGGATCTGATTAAAGCACAGTTCGGCTACTGAGTGTGGGTTCCTGAGAGGAGTCATGAGCCAAGTGTTCAGGTGATAGCCCTTGTCCCCAACCAGTTAGCCTCTCACTCACTCTGCAGGGACAAAGAATGCGGGATAGAGGACTGATACAAGATAAAATTCCAGGCCCTGCTTTGCCACTCGGACAAGCCTTGGGAATTCCAAGACAATGTCAATGTGGTGGAAACTGGAAAAATGTGTCTCCTTTCTCCTGACTTTCCCAGGCCATTCCCCAGGGGCAAAGGTCAGGAAAATCGTCTCCAAGCTCTTTTAGGCTATGCTTACGACTTGATCTGATGGAGAAGTTTGGAACTCTGATACATACCTTGGGATACTGCCTGCGACAGACCTCAGCCAGTTGCATGCCACTTACAACTCCTAACCGGGCCGACAGTCTCTGTAACATGAGGCCGAGGATGGTAGCCAACAGCAAGACCCAGAGGATCTGAAGAAAGAGTGGAGAATAAAAGCAAGACAAATTCAGTCCAATACTGTCACACAAACCTCTGCAAAAAACCTGCAGCGCCTAAATATGTTTTTGATCTCACTCTTGTCATTCAATGTACTGTACATTAACTCTTGAAGTGCCTGTGATGTATACAAATGATCTCCTCTTGCTCCTGGTGCAGTTGTAAACCAAACCCCAGGAGGTGAATTTCTGGAGCTCGGTTGGCCGGTTCACCCATTGTTTTGTCTCTTTTCTCGCGATAAGAAACTCCCAGACTTTACTTCCCTCGGCAACTGAGCTGAATTTCCAGAGAAAGTGTCACGCGATCTAAAAGAACCGAGAGACTATTTCCCGAATGCACGCTCCCGATGTTGGAGCCTTGCTCACTGCCGACACATTCAGGAAATCGCAGGAGGTCTCTCCACTTCCTGATATGCAGTCGGCGAGGGCCAGACTTCTCCAGGTATTCCTAAGGCTGAACTGGACCAGCCGTATCAATACTGTGGCAACAAGAGCAGGTCAGAGGCTGGGTATTCTGTGGCGAGTGTCTCACCTCCTGACTCCTCAAAGCCTTTCCACCATCTACAAGGCAGAAGTCAGGAGTGTGATGGAATACTCTCCACTTGCCTGGATGAGTGCAGCTCCAACAACACTCAAGAAGCTCGACACCATCCAGGACAAAGCAGTTCACTTCATCGGAGCCCCTGTCACTGGACTCAATATCCACCCCTCCATCACTGGCGTACCGTGTCTGCAGTGTGTACCATTGTTGGAAATCAGGGGTGTTAAAAGAATGTATATGATTTGCGGATAAAACTGTGATGCAAGTAATGCTGTATTTACATGATTGTATTAGAACTGGAGACGGAAAGTCTCTCAGGCTAGTATTAGAATAATTAGATAGATGCGTAGAATCTGCTTGTGTTTTGGTTCCCTGCGGATGTTACAGCATTCTACAGTGTGACAGTCATAAATAATCTTGTTTTCAAGTTAGGATTTCAACCTTGTTTATGTTTCTCTAATTTGACCAACCAAGGCCCAACGTTATATTTCTTCCATTACTGCTAATAACCATGTTATAATGCTAAGTTAGGATTTTGACTTTGTTTAACAAAACTGCTTTAAAATGCATAAGTTAATCAGTGTATGAGAATAGAATAGAAGATATCTTTGGTAATTTAATGATTCATTCCATGGTACAATAGTCTGATAATGAAATAGTTCGTTTTGCATAGCTAAAGCTGTATGAACAGCATGAACCTAAATAACTGATAACAAGCAGTTACGAACATCTGATGGCCAAGAATGGCATGTCCGACTCCAAACTCCAAAGGGACAAGAGAGATAAGACATGAATTACAAAGGAAGAACCTTCAGAAAGATTAAACAATAAGACAAATTGAATGAGGTAATGAGACCCCCTTTTGGGGAGGGCTTTCATCCAAGAATCCAGACAAAGAATCTGATGCCCCATTGGGTGATGAGGTTTTAGGGGAACCTCTATAGGTTAAATGGTCTTGTCAATAACTTGGCCTCAGGCCCACCCCTAAAAAGAGAATAAAAATGACACCCTGAGTGCTTGCCCACACAGACGGTGGAGGGGAGAGCCAGACAGAAGTTGGGCTGGTCGAACTCTCTTTTGAGAGTGATCCCATGCTCACCATTGAAGGCGCTAGAGAGAGAGAGAGAGAGAGAGGCCAGAAGCCAGAGAACTGTTCACGCACGCCAGCCGTCTGTCCGATCGGGCCTGGTACCAGCTGCTTGTCACGGTCGAATGTTTTTGCTGTATAACTAGCATGTTATATTCCGTCTTAAACTTTGATTAAACACAATATACCCACCATATTGGTTTGCAGTCGATCCTGAATATTTGAAAGACAAGATAAGCTACTAATTGACCAAAATCTCGACACCATCTACAGGATGCACTGCAGCAAGTCACCAAGCTCATATCGACAGCACCTCCCTTCCCTGTGACCACCACCACCTCCAAGTTCCCCGCCAAGTCACACTCGATTCTGACTTACACATATATCACTGTTCCTTCATCGTCACTGGGCCAAAATCCTGGAACTCCCTCCCTAACACCATTGTGGGAGTACCTGCACCACACGGACTGCTGCGGTTCAAGTAGAAGGCGGCAACTTCTCAAGGGCAACTAAGGATGGTCAATAAATGTGGCCTTGCCAGTGATTTAGGCTGTGATTTAAAAACGGCATGGGTCAGGAATTCTAGCCCTTGATCTCATGTGCCTGTTCGTGCAGCGTCTGATTTTCCTACAGGAGATTTTGACATCAACAGATGAGATTTGCTCCCAGTGAGCTAATCCCCCATTACCATATGTAAATTATGCACATCAGGTCCCACACTGAATTTCATGAGTCCAGGCAAGGCTGTGCCCCCAGTGCACTTTTAGAATCATAGAATGGTTACAGCACGGAAGAAGGCCATTCGGCCCGTCGAGCCCGTGCCGACTCTCAGCTAGTCCTGCTCCCCTGCCCTTTCCCCGGAGCCCTGCAATTTTTTTTCCTTCAGATACTTATCCAACTCCCTTTTGAAAGATAAAATTGAATCAGCCTCCACCTCCCTTTCAGGCAGTGCATTCCAGATCTTTTTCTTATGTCGCCTTTGGTTCTTTTGCCAATCACCTTAAATCTGTGTCCTCTGGTTCGCGACCCTTCTCCCAATGGGAATAGTTTGGGGGGGAAATTGAGTCGCGCCCCCTTTGGGGCGCTAACTTTGGAGCGCCCCAAAAAAATTAGTGCCTCCCCTGGCCGAAATTCATCAGTAGTGCCCCACGAGGGAAGCGTGGCGCTACTAGAAGCGCCCCGCCTCCCACTTGGGGCGCTGCGAGGGAATATCGTGGCGCTGCGGCACGTTGCGCCGCGGTACTGCAGGCTTTCCTCCCCTTCTTAAAGGGGAGGGACCTTGCGCAGCGTCACCCAGGGCTCAGCTGGGCCACCAGGGATCGGATTGCCGGCAAAAGAGCCCGGCACTCAAGAGAAGTGCCGGGCTCACGGAGCGCAGCCAGCACTCCACGGGGGGGCTGCAGAGGAGACTGGGAACAGTAACGGGGGCAGGTGCTGGCAGGCAGCCAGCAACAAAAATGGCCGCCCGGCACCTCGCCTTTAATTAGCGTCGCTCCAGCCGTTGGACATAAGTCAGGGGGCGCTACCGAAGATCGCGGCCGGGACGCGAGCGGGGCGCTGTGCACGGCAATGACGTCATCGCCGGCGTCACAGGGCCGCGGGGCGCTAACGGTTACCGCCACCGCTAACTTCCCGCTGAAATTCGCGGGAGGAGTTGGCGGCGCCGCGCCCAGGCGCTAATTGCTTTGCGCCCCCCGTTAGCACCCGAATTTTTCCCCCTTTCTCTCTATCTACTCTGTCTAGACCCCTCATGATTTTGAACACCTCTCTCAAATCTCCTCTCAACCTTCTCTGCCACAAGGAGAACAACCCCAGCTTCTCCAGTCTATCCACGTAACTGAAGTCCCTCATCCCTAGAACCATTCTTGTAAATCTTTTCTGCTCCCTCTCTAAGGCCTTCACATCCTTCCTAAAGTGCGGTGCCCAGAATTGAACACAATACTCCAGTTGGGGCCGAACCAGTGCTTTATAAAGGTTCATCATAATTTCCACACTTTTGTACCCTATACCTCTATTTATGAAGCCCAGGACCCTCGTAAGCCTTTTTAACTGCTTGCTCAACCTGCCCTGCCACCTTCAATAATTTATGCACCCATATCCCCAGGTCTCTCTGTTCGTGCACCCCCTTCAGGATCGTACCATTTAGTTTATATTTCCTCTCCTCATTCTACCAAAATGTATCACTTCGCACTTTTCTGCTTTAAATTTCATCTGCCACGTGTCCGCCCATTTCCCCAGCCTGTCTATGTCCTCTTGAAGTCTATCACTCTCCTCCTCACTGTTCACTATACTTCCAAGTTTTGTGTCATCTGCAAATTTTGAAATTGTGCCCTGTACATCCACATCCAAGTCATTAATATATATCAAGAAAAGCAGTGGTCCTAGAACCGACCCCTGGGGAACGCCGCTGTATACCTTCCTCCAGTCCGAAAAACAACCGTTCACCACTACTCTCTGTTTCCTGTCACTTAGCCAGTTTCGTATCCATGCTGCCACTGTCCCTTTTATTCCATGGGCTTCAATTTTGCTGGCAAGCCTATTATGTGGCACTTTATCAAACGCCTTTTAGAAATCCATGTACACTACGTCAACCGCATTGCCCTCATCAACCCTCTCTGTTACCTCTTCAAAAAACTCGATCAAGTTGGTTAAACAAGATTTGCCTTTAACAAATCCGTGCTGGCTTTCCTTAATTAATCCACACTTGTCCAAGTGACTTTAATTCTGTCCCTGATTACTGTTTCGAAAAGCTTCCCCACTACCGAGGTTAAACTCACTGGCCTGTAGTTGCTGGGTTTATCTTTACACCCTTTTTTGAACAATGGTGTAACATTTGCAATTCTCCAGTCCTCTGGCACCACCCCCGTATCTATGGAGGATTGGAATATTATGGCCAGTACCTCCGCGATTTCCGCCCTCAATTCCCTCAGCATCCCAGGATGCATCCCATCTGGTCCTGGAGATTTATCTACTTTAGGTACAGCCAGCCTTTCTAATACCTCTTCTTTATCAATTTTTATCCTATCAAGTGTCTCTACTACCTCCTCCTTCACTATGTCTTTGACAGCATCCTCTTCCTTGATGAAGACAGATGCAAAGTACTCATTTAGGACCTCAGCCATACCCTCTGCCTCCATGCGTAGGTCTCCATTGTGGTCCCTAATCGGCCCCGTTTGCTATTTATATGCCTAAAAAGGACTTTTGGATTACCTTTTATGTTGGCTGTCATTCTATTCTTATATCCTCTCTTTGCCCCTCATTTTATTTTTCACTTCTCCTCTGACCTTTCTATATTCAGCCTGATTCTCAGATGTATTTCCAACGTGACATCTATCATACGCGCTCTTTTTCTGCTTCATCATATTCTCTATCTGTTTCGTCATCCAGGGAGCCCTGACTTTAGTTGCCCTACCTTTCTCCCTCGTGGGAATGTACCTCGACTGTACCCGCACTATTTCCTCTTTAAAGGCAGCCCATTGTTCCACTACAGTTTTGCCTGTCAATCTTTGATTCTAGTTTACCCGGGCCAGATCCGTTCTCATCCCACTGAAATTGGCCTTCCCCCAGTTAAACATTTTGGGCTGGATTTTGATACTGGGGCGGGTTGGGGTCGTGTTATCCACCCGACTGCAAATGGATGTGGGAGATTGATGCAATTTTCACTTAATTGGGCAATTGAGTTCCAGCATGTGGGAACCCATGAACCAATCAGTGGTTTCAGTCTGAAAGTCGCCTCTGATGATGTCATCATTGCTGCAGCATTGCAGGTCAGAGACTGCCTGGCCTTTGCTGTGAGAGGACCTGGATGCAAAATAAGCAGCAGCTCTAAGGAGAGAGAGAGAGAGAGAGAGACAGAGACAGAGAGAGAGAGACAGAGAGAGAGAGAGACAGAGAGAGACAGAGAGAGAGAGAGACAGAGAGAATGAATGAATTTTTTTGGCATCCAGGTCCTCTCACAGCAAAGGCCAGGCAGTCTCTGAAGACATTCAATGCAGCAGCATCAGAGGCGACTTTCAGACCTAATACTACTACTACCTTCATCACATCTCCGTTGTAATAGTGGACCTGCAGCTGATCGTCAGCTATCCACTTGTGCTCCCGCCAGGTTTCACTGGCGTGTTTCACATCAGGCGTGCTTCACGTCGGAAAAGGGTTAAACTAGCTAAAACGTTTCAAAATGGCATTACAGAGCCAATTTAGGGCTTGTTAAGGGCTTTAATGGCCTCTCCCGCCTCTTGGAGGCGGGACGGAGTCGGGAACACCGCACACGATTTTATCAAAATTGCGTGGAGGCGGGATGGGGGTCGGGACCCCCGAATCTACAACTTTAACCCCCCACACGCCTCCAAACCCGACTCCACGGGTCAGTGAAAATCCAGCCCATATACTCTAGATTGCTCCCTGTCCTTTTCATAGCTAATCTAAACCTTATGATATTATGATCACTGTTCCCTAAATGTTCACCTACTGACACTTGTTCCACTTGACCCATCTCATTCCCCAGAACCAGATCCAGCAATGCCTCCTCCTGCGTACTCCTGAACACACTTCAGAAATTCTTCCCCTTCTCTGCCCTTAACACGATTAGGATCCCAGTCTATATTAGGATAGTTGACGTCCCCCATTATTACTACCCTATCGTTCTTGCGCCTCTCTGTAATTTCCCTGCAAATTTGCTCCTCCATATCTTTACCATGTGGAATGGGCCCACGGCAGGGCAACAGGTCTGGTCTGCTTTTGAGGGTTTCTTAAAGATAGTTTGATCTTGTTGTTTAATTGAATGTTGATGTGTGGTTTGTTTGCACTGAGCATTTCCAGATTTTCAAATACCTCATGAAGTCTCCACCTAAATTCCCCAGGAGTTGGAGCGACTCTGAAAGGTGTGCACTGCAATCTGTACATTTGAAATGGCACTGAAGAGGTAGTGAGCAGACCTGATCATTCATCTCTTACAACCTCTTTGCATCCACAGCAGTC
Organism: Squalus acanthias; assembly: GCA_030390025.1. Lineage (NCBI taxonomy): Eukaryota > Metazoa > Chordata > Chondrichthyes > Squaliformes > Squalidae > Squalus > Squalus acanthias. The sequence goes on from CM059451.1 coordinate 29,091,444, forward strand.
AATGGTTTTGCTTGCACTATTTCAGGTAGAACATCACCATTTGTTCGAAGTGGGTAGTGATTGTGTTTAAGGGTTTTGGATCAATATACAGACACACATTATCATTCCTTTCATTGCTGCACCATTGAAGAGACCCGGGCAGTCAGGACTGTCCTAGCAACAAACTCATTAAGATGCTCACTGACAAGTTTTTTTCGACAGCTAGAAGTAGTTTTCTGGCTGGCCCCAAAGCCTTCCAGCTTCCCCACTCCTGGTACTGCCTGGGTACAAGGCCATGACATCTTGTTTTGTGAATTCTGATGAACCCTTCACCATAATGTTTGTGAGACATGGCGCCCGTTGAATGACTACAGCCCCAAGAACAAGTCTACATCCACTTGTGACGACTTGAAACTCTGTGCCCTTCGTAGGGATTCTGACACTGAGACGTCCTCTTTCCAGTGGCTTCAGTTCTGCTTTGTTAAGCTTGAGCTGCGAAGTGTTCGATTCCTGAAACGGTCCGCAAACTGGACTGGAAAATCAGGAGCGGGGGTGATCCCAGCAGGTACTCTGGGATTGCGCCTGCCATTCAACTCTACCTCTGTCCCCACCGAAGTTCAAGGGGTCAGGAGGCAGGGCCTTCAGGAGTAGCACCATCCCACTGATGACCCAGTGGGAGCTCACTGTCTAGGTGAGGAGGAGAAGGGGTGTGAGTTTTGTTCCCTCTCCCACCCTCAATACAATGTTTTCGGTGCCTGAGTGGTCCCCTTATAAAGGGGGCCACTTTAATCCCCCTATACATCTTTTGCCCTTCAACATCCCCCCACCTTCCTCCAGATGGGTCCCAATTCTGGCAGAATTGGATAGGCATGCCTGGCGAGCCCTGCGCTGATTGTACGCCAGGTACTTACTGAGGGCCAGGTCATGCAAACTCCCAACCCTTGCCCCGGACCCATTTCCTGGCACGGGCCCCTTGGTGTTGCTGAAATTGTAAGAGGTGGGTGGAAATTCCCAATGAAGACCTGGCGCTTCTGCTGTGCTTCTGCTGGAGTTGTGGTGGGAGAGCACCAGAACGGCTGAGCAACTTCAGCCCCACTGCCTCAGGTATTCATCCTCAGGCAGAGCACTGAAAGTCCAGCAGAAATCTGTCTTGCTTCTTGTTTATGAACATGTTGCTATGTGATCTGCAGAGTGAGAAAATGTGGCCTTCATCTGATCACATAGTGGCTTCATCTGCAGTCTGGAGCTGCTGTTAGCCTTTGTTCGACCATTTTCAGCGATACTTAAAGGGATCCTCACCTGCTCACATCTAACTCGCTGCAAAGCTTTGGCTGACATCTTGCTGTGAGTTCACGCTCTGATCTTTAGTATAGAAGCTGAAGATCAGATGATTTTTTGTGCACAGAATTGTAGGCCAGTGAAAACTATTTACACTCTAGGGGAGATTTCCCACAAGAGACAAAGGATGTACCTTAAATCCTGCCACAGCTCCCGACTGAAGGTCAGATTCAATGTTTCCTGGGTCCAGATATGCGATACTCATCAGAAACCCAGGCCCTGTAAAGGCCCAGAGCTTCCGAAAGCTAAACCGAGTCTAAAAGGCAAAAAGAAAAAGCAGTCGGTTAGACACTTGCAAGCTGGGTTTCTAACCTTATTTAAATTGATAATATATTTTTTTTTCCAGATGGAAAGCTCCCTCTACACTGTCCCATCAAACACTCCCAGGGCAGGCACAGCACGGGTAAGATACAGAGTAAAGCTCCCTCTACACTGTCCCATCAAACACTCCCAGGGGCAGGTACAGCACGGGTTAGATACAGAGTAAAGCTCCCTCTACACTGTCCCATCAAACACTCCCAGGGCAGGTACAGCACTGGTTAGATACAGAGTAAAGCTCCCTCTACACTGTCCCATCAAACACTCCCAGGGCAGGTACAGCACGGGTTAGATACAGAGTAAAGCTCCCTCTACACTGTCCCATCAAACACTCCCAGGGCAGGTACAGCACGGGTTAGATACAGAGTAAAGCTCCCTCTACACTGTCCCATCAAACACTCCCAGGGCAGGTACAGCACGGGTTAGATACAGAGTAAAGCTCCCTCTACACTGCCTCATCAAACACTCCCAGGGCAGGTACAGCACGGGTTAGATACAGAGTAAAGCACCCTGTACACTGTCCCATCAAACACTCCCAGGGCAGCTACAGCACGGGTTAGATACAGAGTAAAGCTCCCTCTACACTGCCCCATCAAACACTCCCAGGGCAGGAACAGCACGGGTTAGATACAGAGTAAAGCAACCTCCACACTGTCCCATCAAACACTCCCAGGGCAAATAAAGCACGGGTTAGATACAGAGTAAAGCTCCCTCTACACTGTCCCATCAAACACTCCCAGGGCAGGTACAGCACGGGTTAGATACAGAGTAAAGCTCCCTCTAAACTGTCCCATCAAACACTCCCAGGGCAGTACAGCACGGGTTAGGTACAGAGTAAAGCTCCCTCTACACTGTCCCATCAAACACTCCCAGGGCAGGTACAGCACGGGTTAGATACAGAGTAAAGCTCCCTCTAAACTGTCCCATCAAACACTCCCAGGGCAAGTACAGCACGGGTTAGGTACAGAGTAAAGCTCCCTCTACACTGTCCCATCAAACACTCCCAGGGCAGGTACAGCACGGGTTAGATACAGAGTAAAGCTCCCTCTACACTGTCCCATCAAACACTCCCAGGACAGGTACAGCACGGGGTTAGATTCAGAGTAAAGCTCCCTCTACATTGTCCCATCAAACACTCCCAGGGCAGGTACAGCACGGGTTAGATACAGAGTAAAGCAACCTCCACACTGTCCCATCAAACAATCCCAGGGCAGGTACAGCACGGGTTAGATACAGAGTAAAGCTCCCTCTACACTGTCCCATCAAACACTCCCAGGGCAGGTACAGCACGGGGTTAGATACAGAGTAAAGCGCCCTCTAAACTGTCCCATCAAACACTCCCAGGGCAAATAAAGCACGGGTTAGATACAGAGTAAAGCTCCCTCTACACTGTCCCATCAAACACTCCCAGGGCAGTTACAGCACGGGTTAGATACAGAGTAAAGCTCCCTCTAAACTGTCCCATCAAACACTCCCAGGGCAAGTACAGCACGGGTTAGGTACAGAGTAAAGCTCCCTCTACACTGTCCCATCAAACACTCCCAGGGCAGGCACAGCACGGGTTAGATACAGAGTAAACTCTCTCTACACTGTCCCATCAAACACTCACAGGGCAGGTACAGCATGAATTATATACAGAGTAAAGCTCCCTCTACACTGTCCCATCAAACACTCCCAGGGCAGCTACAGCACAGGTTAGATACAGAGTAAAGCTCCCTCTACACTGTCCTATCAAACACTCCCGGGGCAGGTACAGCACGGGTTAGATACAGAGTAAAGCTCCATCTACACTGTCCCAAGAAACACTCCCAGGGCAGGTACAGCACAGGTTAGATACAGAGTAAAGCTCCCTCAACACTGTCCCATCAAACACTCCCAGGGCAGGTACAGCACGGGTTAGATACAGAGTAAAGCTCCCTCTACACTGTCACACCAAACACTCCCAGGACAGGAACAGGACGGGTTAGAGACAGAGTAAAGCTCCCTCTACACTGTCCCATCAAACACTCCCAGGGCAGGTACAGCATGGGTTAGATACAGAGTAAAGCTCCCTCTACACTGTCCCATCAAACACTCCCAGGGCAGCTACAGCACAGGTTAGATACAGAGTAAAGCTCCCTCTACACTGTCCTATCAAACACTCCCGGGGCAGGTACAGCACGGGTTAGATACAGAGTAAAGCTCCATCTACACTGTCCCAAGAAACACTCCCAGGGCAGGTACAGCACAGGTTAGATACAGAGTAAAGCTCCCTCAACACTGTCCCATCAAACACTCCCAGGGCAGGTACAGCACGGGTTAGATACAGAGTAAAGCTCCCTCTACACTGTCACACCAAACACTCCCAGGACAGGAACAGGACGGGTTAGAGACAGAGTAAAGCTCCCTCTACACTGTCCCATCAAACACTCCCAGGGCAGGTACAGCATGGGTTAGATACAGAGTAAAGCTCCCTCTACACTCTCCCATCAAACACTCCCCGGGCAGGTACAGCACGGGTTAGATACAGAGTAAAGCTCCCTCTACACTGTCCCATCAAGCATTCCCAGGGCAGGTACAGAACGGGTTAGATACAGAGTAAAGCTCACTCTGTTTTGTCCCCAAAATGTACTTGAGCCACATTTTCAGATAGCATCCCCTCTTCCACCAGTGTAGCACATTTCCACTCTTCATACCCGACCCCTGCACGGGTTGCTTTGAGAATTTATTTTAAATGACTTGCAGTTCTGTACTGTAGCCCCATGAGCTCTGGTAACCCGGTAATCTTTGCCAAACTACATGACTTGACTCTATGATCCTGACACTCAACAGAGACTATCCTCCAATGATTCTGGGCTAGATTGAAGCACAGGTTCCAGAGGTAAAAGGGCTATTTTCGAAAGCACTAATCACCCAGGCGACACAGCCTCTCATTTAATTACATTCTTGACTGAGGGCTCTGGAGGTGGCAGGAAGAGCACTGAACGCTGTGATGTTATAAAACATGGCTGGCAGTTACAGACAAATACGCCATCGTAGAATGCCAGATGTTGGAGGGGGAGCTTCATTCTCCCCTGGGTGATAGTATGAAAGGAAGAAGATAGTGCACCACAGTTGGAAGTGGGAGAAACTGACCTCCACTTTATCAATCAGACTTTGGTGTCTGGTTTGCATCATAGACATTCCCGAGCAGCCTGCTGGAAGGGCAGAATCTTTGATCCACAACCACATGGGTTGCAGTCGTACTGACAGTGAATCTCCTTGACATGCATCGACTCTGAATCCAAGTCCAGTTAATCTGTGGTCTCTCAGAGTGAGAATGGGGCTTTGGTGCCAGGACAGGGTACAGTGAGCTGTACTTGAGCGAAACTAGTTAAACGAGCCTGATTACTGTTGGTTGAGGTTGTCCAGTCCCCAGTTTAGATGACACTGAAGTGTTGACTCACCGAGTTGCTGTCGGGGATGGGGATCTTCTCCTCCACCTGGGTATGGAATGACACGTCCATGGGGGCGAAGGATCCTGGGGAATCCATGCTACTGCGACTTGTGTCAATCATTTTGGGAGGATTGTCTGAAAACAGATACAAATATATCACAGCTCAGGCAAAGTGAGGACAGTTTAAAGAGTTCCAGGCACCTCTCCCGGTCAAACCTCCCACTGTGACACTGCGCCCAGTGACTCCTCTCCCTGTGACTCCTCTCCCTGTGACTCCTCTCCTTGTGACCCCTCTCCCTGTGACCCCTCTCCCAGTGACCCCTCTCCCAGTGACCCCTCTCCCAGTGACCCCTCTCCCAGTGACCCCTCTCCCAGTGACTCCTCTCCCTGTGACCCCTCTCCCAGTGACCCCTCTCCCAGTGACCCCTCTCCCAGTGACTCCTCTCCCTGTGACCCCTCTCCCTGTGACCCCTCTCCCAGTGACCCCTCTCCCAGTGACCCCTCTCCCTGTGACCCCTCTCCCAGTGACCCCTCTCCCTGTGACACTGCGCCCAGTGACCCCACTCCCTGTGACTCCTCTCCCAGTGACCCCTCTCCCTGTGACTCCTCTCCCTGTGACCCCTCTCCCAGTGACCCCACTCCCTGTGACCCCTCTCCCTGTGACCCCTCTCCCTCTGACCCCACTCCCTGTGACTCCTCTCCCAGTGACCCCTCTCCCAGTGACCCCTCTCCCTGTGACCCCTCTCCCAGTGACCCCACTCCCTGTGACTCCTCTCCCAGTGACCCCTCTCCCTGTGACCCCTCTCCCAGTGACCCCACTCCCTGTGACTCCTCTCCCTCTGACCCCTCTCCCAGTGACCCCTCTCCCTCTGACCCCTCTCCCTCTGACCCCTCTCCCTGTGACCCCTCTCCCTGTGACCCCTCTCCCTGTGACCCCTCTCCCTCTGACCCCTCTCCCTGTGACTCCTCTCCCTGTGACCCCTCTCCCTGTGACCCCTCTCCCTGTGACTCCTCTCCCTGTGACCCCTCTCCCTCTGACCCCTCTCCCTGTGACCACTCTCCCTCTGACCCCTCTCCCTCTGACCCCTCTCCCTGTGACCCCTCTCCCTGTGACCCCTCTCCCAGTGACCCCTCTCCCTGTGACCCCTCTCCCTGTGACCCCTCTCCCTGTGACCCCTCTCCCAGTGACCCCTCTCCCTGTGACCCCTCTCCCTGTGACCCCTCTCCCTGTGACCCCTCTCCCTGTGACCCCTCTCCCTCTGACCCCTCTCCCTGTGATTCCTCTCCCTCTGATCCCTCTCCCAGTGACCCCTCTCCCTCTGACCCCTCTCCCTGTGACTCCTCTCCCAGTGACCCCTCTCCCTGTGACCCCTCTCCCAGTGACTCCACTCCCTCTGACCCCACTCCCTGTGACCCCTCTCCCTGTGACCCCTCTCCCTGTGATCCCCTCCCTGTGACCCCTCTCCCTGTGACCCCTCTCCCTGTGATCCCCCCCCTGTGACCCCACTCCCTGTGACCCCTCTCCCTCTGACTCCCCTCCCTGTGACCCCTCTCCCTCTGACCCCTCTCCCTCTGACCCCTCTCCCTCTGACTCCCCTCCCTGTGACCCCTCTCCCTCTGACTCCCCTCCCTGTGACCCCTCTCCCTGTGACCCCTCTCCCAGTGACCCCTCTCCCTGTGACCCCTCTCCCTGTGACTCCTCTCCCTGTGACTCCTCTCCCAGTGACCCCTCTCCCAGTGACCCCTCTCCCAGTGACTCCTCTCCCTGTGACCCCTCTCCCTGTGACCCCTCTCCCTGTGACCCCTCTCCCTGTGACCCCTCTCCCTGTGACTCCTCGCCCTGCGACTCCTGTCCCTCTGACCCCTCTCCCTCTGACCCCTCTCCCTCTGACCCCACTCCCTGTGACTCCTCTCCCTCTGACCCCTCTCCCTCTGACCCCTCTCCCTGTGACCCCTCTCCCTGTGACCCCTCTCCCTGTGACCCCTCTCCCAGTGACCCCTCTCCCTCTGACCCCTCTCCCAGTGACCCCTCTCCCAGTGACTCCTCTCCCTGTGACCCCTCTCCCTGTGACCCCTCTCCCTGTGACTCCTCTCCCAGTGACTCCTCTCCCTGTGACTCCTCTCCCTGTGACCCCTTTCCCTGTGACCCCTCTCCCTGTGACCCCTCTCCCAGTGACCCCTCTCCCAGTGACCCCTCTCCCTGTGACCCCTCTCCCTGTGACCCATCTCCCTGTGACCCCTCTCCCTGTGACCCCTCTCCCTGTGACCCCTCTCCCTGTGACCCCTCTCCCTGTGACCCCTCTCCCTGTGACTCCTCTCCCTGTGACTCCTCTCCCTCTGATCCCTCTCATCATGACACCAGTTGTTTCTGTTTTGTTAAAATGTCAGAGGCCAAAGAACGAAAGCAGTGGGAACTTTGTAGCCAGTACTAGGTACCACTGAGACACCACAAACTCCATCTACCTCTGCTCACTGCACAGATTGGGTTATTGTCCCAAAACGACCTCAATGGCCGTAAAATTCGGTTGATTTGCGTCTCCTGTTAGCGCCCTAAGAGGGTGCTAATGGGGTGGAAAGCAACTAGAGCCTGGGTGTGGCGCCGCCAACGCCTCCCGCGAAATTCAGTGGGAGGTTAGCGCCGGTGGTAACTGTTAGCGGCCCGCGGCGCTGCGCCGCCGGCAATGACGACATCGCTGTGCGCAGCGCCCCGGCCACGATCTTTGGTAACGCACCCTGACTTACCGCTGGACGCTATGTCCGACGGGGTCAGGGGGGCCTACCTGCGGCCGGGGCGCTGCGCAAATTAAAAGGGAGGTGCCAGGCGGCCATTGTTGTTGCTGGCCGCCTGCCAGCACCTGCCCCCTCTGCTGTCTCCGGCCTCCTGGGCAGTCCCCCCCCACCCCACCCCGCAGAGTGCCGGCTGTGCTCCGTGAGCCCGGCACTTCTCTTGAGTGCCGGGCTCTTTTGCCGGCACTCCGATCCCTGGTGGCCCAGCTGGGCCCCGGGTCGCGCTGCGCTGGGCCCCTCCCCTTTTAGAAGGGGAGGAAGGCCTGCAATACCGCGGCACGTAGCACCGTGATATTCACTCGTAGCTCCCCAAGAGGGAGGCGCGCCCCGCCTCCCCTCTTGGGGCGCTACTGGTGAATTTCGGGCGCGGGGGCGCTAATTTTTTCGGGGCGCTAAAAGTAGCTCCCCGGCGAAGTTAGCGCCCCAAAGGGGGCGCGAGCCAATTTTCCCCCAATGTTCCCTATAAGCTGCGCTTTCTTCTGCACGGCCGGTTTCTTTTAATGCGTTGGTCCCCTGCGTGGTCCCTCTGTGCATGCACGGTATTTACAATGTAAAAGCCGGTGAGTGGCCTGCGTGGGACCTTTCCGATTACTGCACTGCTGCGCGCGCGCGCACCCTAGCCAGAACATTGAAGGATCTAAACAGCCAAACACACACAGAAGCTTTCTTCCACTTTTTTTCTTTCAATTTCTTCCCCCTCGAAGGCGCTGACTCTCACTGGGGCCCGTGTTCCACGGGTGCTGGCTGCCCTCCAGTTCCTCACCCAAGTGGGCATTCTTCCTGTCTGTGCCCACTGAGGGCTATTTGCCTGGGAGGGAGGGGAAAGGGGTCATCACAGCCAAACCCGCTCCTGCCCTCACCAATGTACACAGCAAGGTATTAAACTGAATGGGAACTGTGGTTATTTAGGCCTTCTGCAGCCCGGGGCTCTGAGGCCAACTGTTGGGCCTCTTTTCAAATTTTGAAACACTTTATGACTTGACTCCTGGCTCTGATAGCAGTCACTCACTCATCACCTGATGAGAAATGGCAGGCAATGTCGTCCCTGGCACAGATGGAGCTGTTTCATGCCTGTGCCTTTCAGAAAAGGGAGAAGCATACAGTTTCTGCCCAATGTACAACATAGACCTGTTGCTCAACACCTTATTTACCTCACCAGCTCAACTGTTATCAAATTCCTGTACACGGCCTTCTCCAATTTCAAGGAACTTCCTAGCTTTCCTAAGAACGGTATTTTTAAGAATTTAACCCCTGATTGCAAGTCATCAGATATTTGGAAATTTGCCAGCGCTATTTAAAGGGATCATGCAGTACTTACAGGTTAGTTGCTGGATTATTTCTTCTGGCTGCTGGTTGACATGCAAGCGGTTTTGGAGAATTTCTAGAGTTCAAACTTTCATTAATCTACAAGGCTGCTCTTGCAAGATATCCTCTTACAATACACTGTATAAGTAATATAGTGTGTATTGGAATGGGCAATATGAAGTGGGTTAAATTGGATAATACAAGAAGTTGGCTCCAGGTATGGGTGGCCTGGTAAGGCTTCCTCTGGGAATTGAACATGACTGGGAGAATGAAGGCAGATATGTCAGAGCAGGACAAGCTGCTAGAAGAGGGAGGAGGAGGAAGTGGGCGAAGGGCCCTCAGCAGGAGGCCATATTCTCAGAAGGTCCTCAGGGAGCAATTCTACCCTATCATAGACTCTACCCACCCATTTAATCTTCTCCCACAGCCCATATACACTCTCCCCTATTATGGACTCTACCCACCCATTTAATCTTCTCCCACAGCCCATATACACTCTCCCCTATCATAGACTCTATCCACCCATTTAATCTCCTCCCACAGCCCATGTACACTCTCCCCTATCATGGGCTCTGCCCACCCATTTAATCTCCTCCCACAGCCCATGTACACTCTCCCCTATCATGGGCTCTGCCCACCCATTTAATCTCCTCCCACAGCCCATGTACACTCTCCCCTATCATGGACTCTACCCACCCATTTAATCTCCTCACACAGCCCATGTACACTCTCCCCTATCATGGGCTCTATCCACCCATTTAATCTCCTCCCACAGCCCATGTACACTCTCCCCTATCATGGACTCTACCCACCCATTTAATCTCCTCCCACAGCCCATGTACACTCTCCCCTATCATGGACTCTACCCACCCATTTAATCTCCTCACACAGCCCATGTACACTCTCCCCTATCATGGGCTCTATCCACCCATTCAATCTCCTCCCACAGCCCATGTACACTCTACCCTATTATGGACTCTACCCACCCATTTTATCTCCTCCCACAACCCATGTACACTCTACCCTATCATGGACTCTATCCACCCATTTAATCTCCTCCCACAACCCATGTACACTCTCCCCTATCATGGACTCTACCCACCCATTTAATCTCCTCCCACAACCCATGTACGCGCTCCCCTATCATGGACTCTACCCACCCATTCAATCTCCTCCCACAGCCCATGTACACTCTCCCCTATCATAGACTCTACCCACACATTTAATCTCCTCCCACAGCCCGTGTACACTCTCCCCTATCATGGACTGTACCCACCCATTTACTCTCCTCCCACAGCCCATGTACACTCTCCCCTATCATGGACTCTACCCACCCATTTACTCTCCTCCCACAGCCCATGTACACTCTCCCCTATCATGGGCTCTACCCACCCATTTAATCTCCTCCCACAGTCCATGTACACTCTCCCCTATCATGGACTCTACCCACCCATTTACTCTCCTCCCACAGCCCATGTACACTCTCCCCTATCATAGACTCTATCCACCCATTTAATCTCCTCCCACAGCCCATGTACACTCTCCCCTATCATAGACTCTATCCACCCATTTAATCTCCTCCCACAGCCCATGTACACTCTCCCCTATCATGGACTCTACCCACCCATTTACTCTCCTCCCACAGCCAATGTACACTCTCCCCTATCATGGACTCTACCCACCCATTTAATCTCCTCCCACAGCCCATGTACACTCTCCCCTATCATGGACTCTACCCACCCATTTAATCTCCTCACACAGCCCATGTACACTCTCCCCTATCATGTGAAAGTTTTTTGTGGGAAAGTTCTGTGTCAATAATCTCTGATGTCCAAAGGTAATTAAATGAACTTCTGAATAAGTTTCTCATATTTACTCCTAATATTTCAGTAACAGTTAAATTGTAGGGAGTGAAGTTTCCAAATAAATAGTGGAAACATTACAAGATTCCCTTTTCCCGTTTCAGACTATCACACAAAGTCAAGATCCACCCCAAACAGGGAGTGCAATCAGATGTTTAAACACAAAGAGTAATGTGGAGGGTGTTACCAGGGAAGGCCGTTGAAGCAAATAGTATCAATGGCTAGAGGAGACAGCTAGATGTGTTTTTGGAGAAAAGAGAAGACGTGGGCTAAGAATTCCTCTGCTCACTGCTTTGTGATGATTTCTTCTGCTGCAAATTCTACCAAAATTCTAAATGTGGTGAGAAAGGAGGGAGGGTGAGCTTGAAATCTCCCAAACACGGGTGCTTGTGTTGAGAGCCAGTTGGCTTTTTCCTGGTCCTAAAATTTCCTATGTTCCTAAACTAACCCAAAGCCAGGCTGCGGGACCATGTAATTGGACTCTCCTGCACTGGTGGGTGGAAGGAGGTTAGGTTTCTGTAACAACTCCTGCCTAATTATCAAATAGACCAGGGGGTAGAAATTGGTATGCGTTGAGCCTGTTTTTCGGGCATAAAACAGACGCAAAGCATACCAATTTAGCAGTGGGAATGCCTGCGCCCAATCTGCTGGTCCCTCCTCTAAATGATTGTAATCTGCCTTCAAGCCCCATCTGGGCACTTCTTCAAAAGGTTTCCTCCTAGGAATTGCCCAGTCTCAGAGGTGTTCGGACTGGAATTAATGTGATTTTTATCTTTTAGCTATCCTGCTGGGGTGTAGCAATGTCATTATTGGGTGTATTTTCAGTAGAGTGGGATAGGAAAGCAACTAGCTTGTGTGTGGAATTACATCATTGGTGTTTTATATATTATTGGTTTATGTGTAGATTTATAATTTAATGATATGAATATGTATTGTGTTTTCTTGGTGATGGTTTGATTGCAAAGGTGAAAAGCAATGAGGCAAATAAAGGTTCTGGATTTGGATCTGATCTACCCCCTTGTAGAAGATTGACCACTCCTTGCTAATTCGCTTGATTGCATCACTGTTTTTATCCAAAATCTGCAGGGATGCCCATTTCTACCTTTGAAGGCTCCACCCTTTACTCCTTCTTTAACTAGCAACATACTTGGCCTCATTAACTCCTCTTGAGCTCCCACATCTCCTCTATCACTAAAGCTGCCACCAAGAAGTTTGGTTTTCTCTTTGTGCCAAGCACTTCTTTTGTCCTCAACAGTTCTTAACTCTTTATTAAGCCCAAGTTCTTCTATGACTTGAATCCCACTCCCAGATGTGGAGAGGGTCTTCTAACCCCTCTCTCACACTCCTGGACATGCCATCTCTCACCTCCAGCTTCCAACCTCTTTCTTCCAATTGTAATCTTTCTTGTCTCTTTCTCTTTCATGAATACTATTTAGTGCTACTCTGAATTTTCCTCTCTTATTTCTTCTAAGCTCAAAATATGCATTCCTACCATCGCTCCTTCACTGTGCTAGAGTTAAGATTCATCACTCTGTACCTACTCTAACTCATTGCTACCCAGGACCGAAACCTATGGAACTCCCCTCACTCTTTCCCTCTTACTACAATAGTCAGGAATATAAAACCCAAACTTGGGGGTCACCTAATTATTACTTCCTGATTTCTCACCTACTCTTTTTGACCTTCCTGTTGTCCTGTGTTATGGGCCTTGTCCCTTCACTTGCAGTTTGACAATCGATGATTGCCTGGATCAGAATCTACCATATGAAATTATGAGTGGAAGAAAGATAATTATAGGTACTGGATTTGAACCTAGGTGTACGAACCCTACGTAACATCATAACAGGAGATGTCTGATCCCTGGGATTCAGCTCACTGGGGAAAATAAAACATAGGCAATAGTCTTCACATTATTAACCAGGGCAGGTAAAGAAGGTGCAGAGCCACACACATACAAGAAAAATGTCTACATGAGATTGTAAGAGTGTGGATTGGTGTACAAACAAGAAATGGAGAGAGAGGGACTGAGAATATTAGATGCAATGATGTGAATCAGGATATCGCAGTATGGGCTGAGTATTATCATTTTCTAGACCGCTACTATTTATGGGGGAGTAGCTAACTTCAATACCAGTTAAGAATCTCTTGCGTTACTCCCATCAAAATCTTTTCTAATTTGACCAGAACCCTATTCCAGAATCCTGTGCTGGTTGCTCATGGCCCATCATTCTTCCTTTGTACAGTGTATAAAGTTATATCTTGCGCAGGATTCCAAATTGGATTAATTTCAAATTGCCACTTAGCACTGGGCATTTATCGCTTACTGTTGTCCTGTACCTTCAGGTGTGGGCATTTCATGATCTTCCTCTATATTATGCTACGGTTTTTGGTCTTCTACAGATGAGTCACCATATTCCAAAACCTATTTTATATTTACAACACAGGAAGGACTTTAGAGCTGATCTAATCAGTAATTATTAGAACAAATTAGCTGGTTGGAAGGCTCCCTTTTATGGGCCAATTGTTCAAAGGTTGGAAACATTTCCCTGATAAATAGGACACAAAGTTCAAATTTGTGGGGCAACTGTTTAAAGTTTGGGCCCTTCCTGTTTCCAGCTATTATTCCTCAAGTCCACTCCTTCGATTATGATCGGTGAGTTGCCCCACAGAGGAACTTTGTTGCCTGTTTTGATTGCGTCCTCCATTGATGTGGTAAGTCACTGTGGCACCACCGGGAACATCCAATCACTGCTTTAGGTTAGGCTGTCTGTTGTAAATTTGAGAATTACGGTCGATTGGGTTGGGCTCCCTTTCCTCCACATGTACATGATTAGCAGCCACTTGATCAGTAATATGTATCTCGATTAGGCAATGCCCAGCCTCCTTCAAACTATACTGTGAATAGGTTTCTGAGACTATTTCCCCATCCGTATAAATTTGCATAGTCTTTATTTTGCACTGTTTTGAAATCTCCCATGGAGGTGGGGCTGAGATAATTAACCTTTGATATCGCATTCAGCTTGATCATGTCCACATCTCCTCCATTGCTAAACCTGCTTCCAATCTTAAATCTTTATAAAGTCCGAGCCACAGAGTCATAGAGTTATACAGCACAGAAAGAGGCCCTTCGGCCCATCGTGTCCGCGCCAGCCATCAAGCCCTGTCTATTCTAATCCCATTTTCCAGCACTTGGTCCGTAGCCTTGTATGCTATGGCGTTTCAAGTGCTCATCTAAATGCTTCTTGAATGTTGTGAGGGTTCCTGCCTCTACCACCCTTTCAGGCAGTGAGTTCCAGACTCCAACCACCCTCTGGGTGAAAATGTTTTTCCTCAAATCCCCTCTAAACCTCCTGCCCCTTACCTTGAAACTATGCCCCCTGGTTATTGACCCCTCTACTAAGGGGAAAAGTTCCTTTCTATCTACCCTATCTATGACCCCCATAATTTTGTACACCTTAATCAGGTCCCCCCTCAGCCTTCTCTAATCTAAGGAAAACAACCCCAGCCTGTCCAGTCTCTCTTCATAGCTGAAGTGCTGCAGCCCAGATAACATCCTGCTGAATCTCCTCTGCACCCTCTCCAATGCAATCACATCCTTCCTATAGTGTGCTGACCAGAACTGCACACAGTATTCCAGCTGTGGCCTAACTAGCGTTTTGCACAGCTCCATCATAACCTCCCTGCTCTTATATTCTATGCCTCGGCTAATGAAGGCAAGTATCCCATATGCCTTCTTAACCACCTTATCTACCTGTCCTGCTGCCTTCAGGGATCTATGTACATGCACACCAAGGTCCCTCTGATCCTCTGTCCTTCCTAGGGTCCTACCATTCATTGTGTATTCCCTTGCCTTGTTAGTCCTCTCAAAATGCATCACCTCACACTTTTCAGGGTTAAATTCCATTTGCCACTGTTCTGCCCATCTGACCAACCCGTCTATATCGTCCTGTAGCCTGAGGCTTCCCTCCTCACTATTTACCATTCCACCAATTTTCGTGTCATCTGAGAACTTACTGATCATACCTCCTACATTCATATCTAAATCATTAATGTACACTACAAACAGCAAGGGACCCAGCTCCGATCCCTGCGGTACACCACTGGACACAGGCTTCCAGTCACAAAAACAACCTTCGACCATCACCCTCTGCCTCCTGCCACTAAGCCAATTTTGGATCCAATGTGCCAAACTGCCCTGGATCCCATGGGCTCTTACCTTCTTGATCAGTCTCCCATGCGGGACTTTGTCAAAAACCTTACTGAAGTCCATGTAGACTACATCAACTGCACTACCCTCATCCACACACCTAGTCACCCCCTCGAAAAATGTAATCAAATTGGTTACACATAATCTCCCCCTGACAAAGCCATGCTGACTATCCTTGATTAATCCTTGCCTCTCCAAGTGGAGACTAATTCTGTCCCTCAGAATTTTTTCCAATAATTTCCCTACCACTGATGTTAAGCTCACTGGCCTGTAACTCCCTGGTTTATCCTTACTACCCTTCTTGAATAATGGTACTACGTTAGCTGTCCTCCAGTCCTCTGGCACCTCCCCTGTGGCCAGAGAGGTTCTGAAAATTTGTGTCAGAGCCCCTGCAATCTCCTCCCTTGCCTCACACAGCAGCCTGGGATACATCTCATCTGGGCCTGGGGAT
Source organism: Squalus acanthias (assembly GCA_030390025.1). NCBI lineage: Eukaryota > Metazoa > Chordata > Chondrichthyes > Squaliformes > Squalidae > Squalus > Squalus acanthias. The sequence continues at coordinate 29,107,106 of CM059451.1, forward strand.
TTATCCACTTTTAAGCCCGCTAAAACCGCTAGTACCTCCTCCCTCTCATTGCTAATTTGTTCAAGTATATCACAATCCCCCTGCCTGATTTCTATGCCTACATCGTCCTTCTCCATCGTGAACACAGATGCAAAATATTCATTTAAAACCTCACCTACATCTTCCGGCTCTACACACAGATTGCCACTTTGGTCCCTAATGGGCCCTACTCTTTCTCTGGTTATCCTCTTGCCCTTAATATACTTATAAAACACCTTGGGATTTTCCTTTATTTTGCCCGCCAGTGTTTTTTCATGCCCCCTCTTCGCTCTCCTAATGTCTTTTTTAAGTACCCCCCTGCACTTTCTATACTCCTCTAGGGCTTCCACTGTTTTTAGTCCTTTGTATCTGCCAAAAGCCTCCCTTTTTTTCCTAATCCATTCTTGTATATCCCTTGACATCCAGGGTTCCCTGGACTTGTTGGTCCCACCCTTGACCTTTACGGGAACATGTTGGCGCTGTACTCTCTATTTCCTTTCTGAATGACTCCCACTGCTCTGATGTGGATTTTCCTACAAGTCGCTGATCCCAGTCCACTTCGGCCAGATCCTGCCTTATCATATTAAAATCAGCCTTCCCCCAATTTAGAACCTTTATTTCCAGTCCATCTTTGTCCTTTTCCATGACTACCTTAAATCTCACTGAATTATGGTCACTGTCACCAAAATGCTCTCCGACTGACACTTCTACCACTTGCCCGGCTACATTCCCTAGAATTAGGTCCAGTACCGCCCCCTCTCTTGTAGGACTTTCTACATGCTGGCTCAAAAAGCTCTCCTGGATGCACTTTAAGAATTCCGCACCCTCTAAGCCTTTCACACTCTGACTATCCCAGTTAATACTGGGGAAGTTGAAATCCCTGACTATTATTATCCTATTATTTCTACACTTCTCTGAGATTTGCCTACATATCTGTTCTTCTATCTCCCCTTGACTGTTTGGGGGCCTATAGTACACTCCCAGCAAAGTGCTTGCCCCCTTTTTGTTTTTAAGTTCTACCCATATGGCCTAATTAGAGGAACCTGCTAAGATATCATCCCTCCTTAGTGCAGTAATTGACTCCTTGATTAATATTGCGACACCCCCTCCTCTTTTACACCCCCCTCTATCTCGCCTGAAGATTCTATACCCAGGAATATTGAGCTGCCAGTCCTGCCCCTCCCTCAACCATGTCCCTCCATGACTTGACTCCTTCTCCCATGTCTAATGGAATTCTTCCTGCAGCTTTCTCACACTCCTAGCAGACAGAAAAAAAGTTTATCATCTGATTGGTAAACCTTCTCTCACTTCCAACCGCAATCACTCACTCTCTCTTTCTACTTCACTTCCTTTCTGTCTCTGTGGCGACCTTTCTTCTCTCTACTTTAGGAATACTACTGTGGCCATTACTCCTTTGAACTTTCCTCGTTTGTTGCTCTTAAATTCCAAGTATACTGTCTTACTCACTCTTCCTCCTCCCTGCATCCTCACTGTGTTGAAATCAAGACTCATCGTACCCTCTCCCACTCTAGCTCACTCCTACCCAGGACCTCAAAACTTTGGGACTCTTTACCTCCTTCAGTCTTTCCTTCCTCCTACAATCTGAAGCTTTTAAAACCCAAGTTTGGTGTCACTCTCACTATTTCTTGACTTGTTTTCTCTCCTACAGAGAAACTATTTCCTCTGGTGAGGGAATCCAGAACAAGGGGGCACAATCTTAAAATTAGAGCTAGGCCATTCAGGATTGAAATCAGGAAGCACTTTATCACACAGAGGGGAGTGGAGATCTGGAACTCTCTCCCCCAGAAGGCTGTGGATGCTGGGGGGTCAATTGAAACTTTCAAGACTGAGATTTTTTTTAGGTAAGGGTATCAAGGGACATGGAGCAAAGGCAAGTAAATGGAGTTGAGGTACAGATCAGCCATTGTCTCATTGAATGGCAGAAGAGGCTCGAGGGGCTGAATGGCCTCCTCCTGTTCCTATGTTCCTTTTCACTCTTAGTAGTGGCCCTTCACCATGGCTTTTGAATGAAAAGTATCTTATGTTCCTGGGAATCTGATGGACTCCTATATCTGAGGTTCTACAAACAGTAACAGTACGTGTTTTACCTAAAGTCATAACCCGTGTTCCCTTTCTACCAGCCGCCTGTCACAGAATCTTATGTTGGTCTGATTGAAAATCTCAATACCTACAACATGGAGAGGTGGTGAGCGTGGGAAGAGACCTCATCCATCTACCCAATGACCAGGTCAATTTCTCTTGCTTCTTTCTCTATCTCTGGCACTCCAGGTGTCACCACTTCTGCAATTTTCTAAGTAAAGTTTTCCCAGTAAGGTATAGGAGTGGGCACCATCCATGCCAACCTTTGGTTAATCTGCCAAGAGGTATGGATAGGGTCTCAACACCAACACAATGTTTCCACTCTCCCAAAGGAACCTGAGTTGATCCGTGGAAAACATCCTTCTGGGGAAAGTCGGTAAGCGAAACTCGGCTTAAAACCTGAATCACTGAATCAAGAATCTCATGCTGTTTGAGTAAAGTACAAGGGCTCCATTTCTCTTGTAACAAACCGATCCACTAAAAACTCAAAGATTGACACAAGTTCATAGACATCACAAACTTGCTCTCCCAAGACCCATGCTGCAACATAAAAGGCATGTACACAGGCAGAGATAAAACAAGAGAGAGAGCGAGACAGAGCAATGGAGTGACAGAGAGCAAGAGAGAGTGAGACAGGGGAATATAGAGGAGAAGGTGAAAGAGAAAAAGCAGGAGAATGAGCCATAGAGTCATACGGCACAGAAGGTGGCCATTTGGCCCATCAAGTCCGTGCTGGAGGCAATCGAGTGATAGGCAGCAAGAGAATAGGATACAGAGAGTGAGACTGAAATATAGAGTGGCTGAAGTAAGCTACAGAAGGACAGCGAGACAGAAGACAATAGGAAGAAAAGCAGAATGATAAAGAAATGAAAAATTAAAGTGTGAGACAGAGAAGGACAGATAAATAGTAATGTTGCGAGAACAAGACAGAGACAGAAATAGAGACACAAAAGAGAGAAAAAAAACCAAAATGGCAGCAATAAAGACCATGAGAGCATGACTGAGACAATAATGCAACAGATCTGCAATGACAGAGAGAAGCATCATAGTACCAGTTTCAGGCAGGAGAAGACCTTCCGGCCATCTAGCCCACCTATCCACAGTATTCCCTTGGTGTATTTCTAACGACCCTGAATCCCATTTGTTGACAAGAACCTGTCTCGTTCCTTCTTCAAACCAAACTTGGCTGCTGCGTTTCCTACATTACAACAGTGACTACACTTCAAAAAGTGCTTCATTGGCTGTAAAGCACTTTGAGACGTCCGGTGGTCGTGAAAGGCGCTATACAAATGCAAGTCTTTCTTTTCTTTTTATTAAGGTTTCTTGTTCCACCCCCGTGCTGGTAATCTGTTCCACATACTGACCACCCTTTTAGTAAAAACTTCCTCCAGCATTTCCTATTTTATTTTTGTTGTCCTTAATTTTTAAATATTGTGCTTAAATTCTGCACACTTACTTGGATCCAATTTCTTCAAATCAGTTATAATTTTGACCGCTTCTATCATATCCCCTCTCAGTTTTCTCTTTTCAAGAGAGCAAAGACCTAGGGAAGTCAATCTTTCCTCATTCCCTTAATTTTTGGGATCAACTGTGTAGCGCTTCTCTGCACCCCATCCAATAACTGAAATACTGAGACCAAAACTACATGCAGTACTTCCAAATGTGGTCTCACCAGGGCCAAATACAGTATTAAAATGACCTCTCTGCATTTATGTTCGACCCCTTGCTGTACATCCAACATTCGCTACTTTTTTAACAGCCTGGTAACATTGTGCTGATGATATCAGTGGCCTGTCCACTAAAACCCCAAGATCTCTCTCCTGTGCCGATGCATCAAGTAGATTCCCATTTAGCATATAATCCACATCAACCTTCCCTCTGTCAAATCTCATAACCATACACTTTCCTGTATTAAATTACATCTGCCATTCTCCGCCCACTGATTGAGCTTGTCACAATCCTTTTGAATTTGTGCCCGTTGATATTCATCATTGGCCACTGCTCTCAATTTGGTATTGTCTGCAAATTTGGACACTTGAACACAATTTGTTCCTCTAAATCATTTCTAAAAATGATAAACCGCAGGCCCAACACTGAACCTTGTGGCACTCCACTGGTAACTGGCTACCAACCAGATACCTGCCCATCCACTGCCACTCATTGTTGTCTACCAAGCAACCATTTACCAATCAATTTTAATACATTCCCATCTATCCCATAGACTTGGCACTTATGTAGTAGCCTATTATGTGGGACAGTGTCAAATACCTTCCTGAAATCCAGGCAGCTAACAGCCACTGTCTCTCCCCTATCTACCGCCAGAGGATGACAGAGAAACAATGATGAAGAGAGAGCAACAATTTGACAGAAGGAGAGAGAGAGATATACACAGAGACAAAGAATGTAAGAAAGAGGGTGAGGCAGAGAACAGGACAAAGAAAGAAAAAAAACCTTACATTTACACATGGCCTTATAATATATTTTAGAAACCTCTCAAAGGGCTTCATATACAATTAATTCCTCTGAAGACTAGTTTGTTGTCACGCAGACTGACATGACTCAGAGGCACAAGGATACCCAACTGACACTGACAAAACAGAGGCAGACTGGCAAAAGGTAATGAGACAGAGAGAAAACAAGACAGAGGCTCACTGGCCACCTGATAGCCCCGACAGGAGTCCCGGTCCAGTTTGAGGGAGAAGTCGGGATGGCAAGGGCCCAGGTTGTTTTGTGAAGGCCGGACTTGCACTCTCCCCCACAACAATAAACTTACCTGCCGTGCTCCTCTTTGGCTGGGCCGCGAGCTGATACTGGTTCAATGAGGAGTGTCGAAGAGCATGCCAGGCGCAACACCAGGCATAGCTGAAAATGAGGTGCCAACCTGGGGAAGCTGCAACACAGGACTACCTGCATGCTAAAAAGCGGAAACAGCATGCTATAGACAGAGCTAAGTGATTCCACAACCAACGGATCAGATCAAAGCTCTGCAGTCCTGCCGCATCCAGTCGTGAATGGTGGTGGACCATTAAACAACCTGGTTTGCATATTAAAAGTTCCTACCGCCTGACTCACACCGGCGCTGTGGCTGCCCTGGTGAAGATAAGGATGACCCCAACAGGAACGGGGCAGTAAGTCATTCCCCACCATTTTCGGGGTGCTACTGCCTTATTTCTGCTGGGTGCAAGGCCTCAAAATCTCCCCCAGTGAGAGAGAGGGAGATGAAAAAGAGTGAAAGAAAGAAGGTAGAAGACAGCGAAAGAGTGAAATGTCGTAATAGTAACACAGCAAGAGAGAGGCAAAGAGACAGAGCAACACAATGGTTGGGTCAGTCTCCCTTTACATATCCAGGACTATCCCTCAGCTTGGCAATCACCCCAGCACTTGCATGAATCTAATTAATTAATAACAGACATGAAAATCCAGGCATGTCGAGATGTCCTAAGATTGGGTTTTGAGCAGCTTTGCCAGGTTTCATCCCCACCCTTGAACGGGAGGTGGGAGAGCTCGAAACAATTAATCTTTGGTATTGCGTTCAGTCTGATCAAAGTCTACGCTCCTCCACAGTGGTAATAAGAGCCTGGAGCTGAAACTTGCCAATTTTTTTTGACTATTCATTATTGGGATATGGGCTTCACTGGCAAGGCCGACACTTATTGCACAACGCTTGAGAAGGTGGTGGTGAGCCGCCTTCTTGAACCGCTGCAGTCCGTGTGGTGAAGGTACTCCCACAGTGCTGTTCGGTAGGGAGTTCCAGGATTTTGACCCAGCGACGATGAAGGATCAGCGATATACTTCTAAGTCAGGGTGGTGTGTGACTTGGAGGGGATCTTGGAGGTGGTGGTGTTCCCATGCGCCTGCTGCCCTTTTACTTCTAGGTGTTAGAGGTCGCGGGTTTGGAAGGTGCTGTCGAAGAAGCCTTGGCTGCAGTGCAGTGCATCTTGTAGATAGTACGCACTGCAGCCACATTGCACCGGTGTTGGAGGGAGTGGTCCAGGCTCAGTGTCAGCTGTGGCTCAGTTGGGAGCACACTCGCCTCTGAGTCAGAAGGTTGTGGGTTCGAGTCCCACTCTAGGGACTTGAGTACATAAAGCTAGGCTGACACTCCAGTGCAGTGCTGAGAGAGTGCCGCACTGTTGGAGGTGCCGTCTTTCAGATGAAACGTTAAACCGAGGCCCCGTCTGCTCTCTCAGGTGGATGTAAAAGATCCCATGGCGCTATTTCGAAGAAGAGTAGGGGAGTTATCCTGGACAATATTTATCCCTCAACCAACATAACAAAAACAGATTATCTGGGCATTTTCACATTGCTGTTTGTGGGAGCTTGCTGTGCACAAATTGGCTGCCGTGTTTCCCACATTACACCAGTGACTCCACTTCAAAAATACTTCATTGGCTGTAAAGCGCTTTGAGACGTCCGGTGGTCGTGAAAGGCGCTACAGAAATGCAAGTCTTTCTTTAAGCTGGTGGATGGGGTGCCAATCAAGCGGGCTGCTTTGTCCTAGATGGTGTCGAGCTTCTTGAGTGTTGTTGGAGCTGCACCCACCCAGGCAACTGGGGAGTATTCCATCACACTCCTGACTTGTGCCTTGTAGGTGGTGGAGAGACTTTGGGGAGTCAGGAGGTGAGTCACGCACCGCAGAATACCCAGCCTCTGACCTGCTCTTGTAGTCATAGTATTTATGTGGCTGGTCCAGTTGAGTTTCTGGTTAATAGTGATCCCCAGGATGTTGATGGTGGGAAAGTCAAGGGGAGGTGGTTAGACTCTCTCATGTTAGAGATGGTTTTTGCCTGGCACTTGTGTGGCGCGAATGTTACTTGCCACTTATCAGCCCAAGCCTGGATATTGTCCAGGTCTTGTTGCATGCGGACATGGACTGCTTCATTATCTGAGGGATTGCAAATGAACCTGAACACTGAAATTATCAGCAAGCATCCCCACTTCTGACTTCCTGAAGCGGTGTTCCGAGGCTGAGATAATTGGCTTCCAACAACCACAAACTGTGTTTGTGCCAGGTATGAATCCCATCACTGGAGAGTTTTCCCCCAATCCACGTTGACTTCAATTTTACTCGGGCTCCTTGGTGCCACACATGGTCAAATGCTACCTTAGTCTAACCACCTCCCCTTGACTTCCCCACCATCAACATCCTGGGGAGTCAACATTGATCAGAAACTTAACTGGACCAGCCACATAAATACTGTGGCTATAAGAGCAGTTCAGAGGCTGGGTATTCTGTGGTGAGTGACTCACATCCTGACTCCCCAAAGCCTTTCCACCATCTACAAGGCACAAGTAAGGAGTGTGATGGAATACTCTCCACTTGCCTGGATGAGTTCAGCTCCAACAACACTCAAGAAGCTCGACACCATCCAGGACAAAGCAGCCCGCTTGATCGGCACCCCATCCACCACCTTAAACATTCACTCCCTCCACCACCGGCGCACCGTGGCTGCAGTGTGTACCATCTATAAGATGCACTGCAGCAACTCGCCAAGGCTTCTTCGACAGCACCTCCCAAACCTCTCCCACCTAGAAGAACAAGGGCAGCAGACGCATGGGAACACCACCACCTCCAATTTCCTCTCCAAGTCACACACCATCCTGACTTGGGAATATATTGCCATTCCTTCATCGTCGCTGGGTCAAAATCCTGGAACTCCCTCCCTATCAGCACTGTGGGAGTACCTTCACCACACGGACTGCAGCGGTTCAAGAAAGTGGCTCACCACCACCTTCTCGAGGGCAATTAGTGTTGGGCAATAAATGCTGGCCTTGCCAGCGACGCCCACATCCTATGAATGAATAATTAAAAAAAAACACTGCACCACCCTTTTAATCTCCTGAGGAATGTTGTCCAATGTTGATCTGTACTCTTCCTTCCCCTCCACTGCAAGGTAAATCCCAATTTTTTCCATGGTGCTAGTCATTCAGGAATTGTTCTCCACACATTTGCCCATCTCCAGCTTTATTTACAGTTCTTAGTCCTGTTCCTAACCAGATGCTCATCAACTGTTTTACCAGGAATCTGCTCCAGTGACCCTGTGGGGTAATAGTCCTCCCGATCTCAAGTCTTGCTTGGGGTTTGTTAACTTTTCATTTGTGTCCTCCAGTTCCAAGTTAAATAACCTGCGTACATCCAGATTACCTATTCCTCTCAGCATCTTAACCCCAAATCAGACTGCTAATCAATCGATTGGTTAACGGAGGGTTGTTTTTGGTTTTTGAAGGTTACAAAGAAAGCTGCATAACATCTGATTTTCCTGTTTGCAGTACATGGGCTATAAAATGGGCTTGAACTCACGCACAGAAGCCAGCCAGTGAAGCTTAAGCAATAATGCTGATAACCAGCTGTGAACTGCAATTAGGAGATAGATAAAGAGCTCAAATGACAGTAAAATTTACAGGTACTGGAAGCCCTCCTGCAGGAAAGGAGGGAGCCGAGGAAACACTTTAAGGGACTGATGCCCACCTCGTCCACAGAAGGGCCTGGTACAATAGGTACGAGTGAAGTGGCAAAAATAGGCAGCGACAGTCAGCCACCAGAGTACCGGACATGGCTGGCTCAGGGCCCAAAGAAGTCTATAGGCCACCAGAATCCCAGCAAACTGTCAGTGAAGCCAGCAGACATTTACTCCTTCCACAAGAGAATGACTTAGAAGGAGTGATAGGTTAGGTATCACACATTTGAAACAAAGCATAAGCACCAAGTGCCAGCAATGTGCCAACAGATACTGCCAACAGTCCCACACCACACCATAGAGAAAATAAATGCCCGGCAGTTGAATTGAACATTGTGTTAAGTATTTCTGTGTCATTGGTTATAATATAGAAAGAGTCCAGCATAAAATGGCAGTAGGTGCTGTTTGAAGAACTGAGTATTAAAGCGTAGGATAAGGTAGTTTGGGCATCTGTTTGGGCAGATGTGGATTGCAACTTTAAGGAATGACGCAGGGGACACTATTAAAAGGGTACTTGAATTAGTGCTTGCTGCACCCATCATCCAACCAGTTCCTCATTTTCAGCCCCTTGCTCTGCCATGCTGTCACCATCCTGGTTATCGACTTACATGCTAAGGCCTCTTTGTATGGTGAAGTTGTAGAGCATACAGCAGGCAACAATTATTCTTAAAATACTGGGGTTGTACTGTAAGATGCAACCCAATCACTTTAGACATCTGAGATGTTGCTTTAAGATTCTTCTTTAGGTATATTTGACAATAATTTTGATGGTAGTATGAACCGCACTGTACCCTCATTTTGCTTTGGTGTGTGGTTTGCAAATGTGTCATGAGCCATGGTCTTGGTCTCCCAGATTTCTTAGTCTCCCAGGAACCTTAGTGTCCCAGGAGCCTTGGCCTCCCAGGAATCTTGGTCTCCCAGGAGCCTTGGTCTCCCAGGAATCTTGGTCTCCCAGGAGCCTTGGTCTTCCAGAAACCTTGGTCTCCCAAGAACCTTAGTCTCCTAGGAGCCTAGATCTCCCAGGAGCCTTGGTCTTCCAGAAACCTTGGTCTCCCAGGAACCTTGCTCTCCCAGGGACCATGGTCTTCCAGGAATCTTGATCTCCCAGGAGCTTTGGTCTCCCAGGAGCTTTGGTCTCCCAGAAACCTTGATCTCCCAGGAAACTTGGTCTCCCAAGAGCCTTGGTCTCCCAGAAACCTTGGTCTGCCAGGAGCTTTGGTCTCCCAGGAACCTTGGTCTCCCAGGAGTCTTGGTCTCCCTGGAACCTAGATTCCCCAGGAACCTTGATCTGCCAGGAGCCTTGGTCTCCCAGAAACCTTGATCTCCCAGGAAGCTTAGTCTCCTAGGAGCCTAGATCTCCCAGGAGCCTTGATCTCGCAGGAGTCTTGGTCTCCCAGAAACCTTGATCTCGCAGGAGTCTTGGTCTCCCTGGAACCTTGATCTCCCAGGAGTCTTGGTCTCCCTGGAACCTTGATCCCCCAGGAACCTTGATCTGCCAGGAGCCTTGGTCTCCCAGGAGCCTTGCTCTCCCAGGAGCCTTGGTCTCCCAGAAACCTTGATCTCCCAGGAAGCTTAGTCTCCTAGGAGCCTTGATCTCCCAGGAGCCTTGATCTCCCAGGAGCCTTGATCTCCCAGGAACCTTGGTCTCCCAGGAGCCTTGCTCTCCCAGGAGCCTTGGTCTCCCAGAAACCTTGATCTCCCAGGAAGCTTAGTCTCCCAGGAGCCTTGATCTCCCAGGAGCCTTGATCTCCCAGGAGCCTTGATCTCCCAGGAGCCTTGATCTCCCAGGAACCTTGGTCTCCCAGGAGCCTTGCTCTCCCAGGAGCCTTGGTCTCCCAGAAACCTTGATCTCCCAGGAAGCTTAGTCTCCTAGGAGCCTTGATCTCCCAGGAAGCTTAGTCTCCTAGGAGCCTAGACCTCCCAGGAGCCTTGATCTCCCAGGAGCCTTGATCTCCCAGGAGCCTTGATCTCCCAGGAGCCTTGATCTCCCAGGAGCCTTGATCTCCCAGGAACCTTGGTCTCCCAGGAGCCTTGCTCTCCCAGGAGCCTTGGTCTCCCAGAAACCTTGATCTCCCAGGAAGCTTAGTCTCCTAGGAGCCTTGATCTCCCAGGAAGCTTAGTCTCCTAGGAGCCTAGACCTCCCAGGAGCTTTGGTCTCCCAGGAGCCTTGGTCTCCCTGGAACCTTGGTCTCCCAGGAGTCTTGATCTCCCAGGAATCTTTGTCTCCCAGGAGCCTTGGTCTCCCAGGAACCTTGGTCTCCCAGAAACCTTGGTCTCCCAGGAGTCTTGATCTCCCAGGAGTTTTGGTCTCCCAGGAGCCTTGGTCTCCCAGGAACCTTGGTTTCCCAGGAGCCTTGGTCTCCCAGAAACCTTGGTCTCCCAGGAAGCTTAGTCTTCTAGGAGCCTAGAGCTCCCAGGAACCTTGGTCTGCCAGGAGTTTGGTCTCCCAGGAACCTTGGTCTCCCAGGAGTCTTGGTTTCCCTGGAACCTAGATCCCCCAGGAACCTTGATCTGCCAGGAGCCTTGGTCCCCCAGGAGCTTTGGTCTCCCAGGAGCCTTGGTCTCCCAGGAAGCTTAGTCTCCTAGGAGCCTAGATCTCCCAGGAGCTTTAGTCTCCCGGGTGCCTTGATCTCCCAGGAATCTTGGTCTCCCAGGAATCTTTGTCGCCCAGGAGACTTGGTCTCCCTGGAACCTAGATCTCCCAGGAGCTTTGGTCTCCCAGGAACCTTGGTCTCCCAGGAGCCTTGGTCTCCCAGGAGCCTTGGTCTCCCAGAAAGCTTGGTTTCCTACGAGCTTAGATCTCCCAGGAGCCTTAATCTCCCAGGAATCTTGGTCTCCCAGGAATTTTGGTCTCCCAGGAGTCTTGGTGTCCCAGGAATCTTCATCTCACAAGAGCCTTGGTCTCCCAGAAACCTAGATCTCCCAGGAACCTTGGTCTCACAGGAGCCCTGGTTTACCAGCAGTTTTGGTCTCCCAGGAACCTTGGTCTCGCAAGAACCTTGGTCTTCTAGGAGCCTTGGTCTTCCAGGAGCTTTGGTCTCCCAGGAGCCTTGGTCTTCCAGGAGCCTTGGTCTCCCAGGAACCTTGGTCTCCTAGGAGCCTAGATCTCCCAGCAACCTAGATCTCCCAGGAACCTTGGTCTCCCAGGAGTCTTGGTCTCCCAGGAGCCTTGGTCTCCCAGGAATCTTGGTCTCCCAGGAGCCTTGGTCTCCCAGGGGCCTTCCTTCGACTCTTCCTTCCCCTTAAATCTTAAAATGAAGGCATTTTAAGCATGATTCTGGTCACCAGCTGGACTCTGCTTTCCATGTAGTACAGGGCAGAACATCGTGCACAGGGCCCAGGTAATAGCAACATGGGTACAATCAATGATCCTCTGGAAACTGGGAAAGCCAGCACGTCTGTAGATTTGTGTTGCCCTCTCATTGCTGCTGTTGATCAATGGTGAATGTGATGGAGATGTTGGCCAAGCTAAATACAGTAGATGGCACCTCGGGGATAATGTTAAGTCATTGGAAAGATGAGGTGTAAAATAGGCAGCCCATCCGATCCAGTCACTGCCCTGCAGGGCGACTTAGGTTGAAATTAACCCCCTACTTAACACATCTGTGGGCAGTGAACTAGCTGGTAAGAAGAAAGAAAGAACTTGTATTTATATAGCGCCTTTCACAACTTCAGGACATCCCAAAGCGCTTTACAGACAACTTTTGAAGTATAGTCACTGTTGTAATGTAGCAAACGTGGCAGCCAATTTGCTCACAGCAAGCTCTCACAAACAGTAATGAGATAATGACCAAATAATGTGTTTTAGTGACGTTGGTTGAGGGAACTCCCCTGCTCCTCTTCAAATAGTGCCATGGGATCTTTTACGTCCACCTGAGAAGGCAGACGGGGCCTCGGTTTAACGTCTTATCCAAAAGACAGCACCTCCAACAGTGCAGCACTCCCTCAGCACTGCACTGGGAGTGTCAGCCTAGATTGTCAGCTCAAGTCTCTGGATACTGCAGATGTTCCCAGTATGACTCTGAATTGACTTAAACATTGAGGGCTGAGGTGACTGGGTGGCCAGTGGCATTTAGACGGTTGATCGTGTCTGGAGGTCTTCATTGAGGACACAGCTGTGACACAACCTCCCTGAATTGCCTTAGCCTTTCCCAGATAAATATGCCATGGGTAGAGTACATAAATACTGTGGCAACAAGAGCAGGTCAGAGGCTAGGTATTCTGCGGCGAGTGTCTCACTTCCTGACTCCCCAAAGCCTTTCCACCATCTACAAGGCACAAGTAAGGAGTGTGATGGAATACTCACCACTTGCGTGGATGAGTGCAGCTCCAACAATACTCAAGAAGCTCGACACCATCCGGGACAAAGCAGCCCGCTTGATTGGCACCCCATCCACCACCTTAAACATTCACTCCCTCCACCACTGGCGTACCGTGGCTGCAGTGTGTACCATCTACAAGATGCACTGCAGCAACTCGCCAAGGCTTCTTCGGCAGCACCTCCCAAACCCGCGACCTCTACCACCTAGAAGGACAAGGGCAGCAGGCGCATGGGAACACCACCACCTCCAAGTTCCTCTCCAAGTTAAACACCATCCTGACTTAGAAATATATCGGCCGATCCTTCATCGTCGCTGGGTCAAAATCCTGGAACTCCCTCCCTAACAGCACTGTGGGAGTACCTTCACCACACGGACTGCAGCGGTTGAAGAAGGCGGCTCACCACCACCTTCTCAAGGGCAATTAGGGATGGGCAATAAATGCTGGCCTTGCCAGCGACGCCCACATCCCATAAGCAAATTAAAAAAAAAGGCCTCCTGTGTTACACAAGCGGTGACACATGATGGTACGTTTTGTGTGCCATCTGACACCATGGTCAGCCCATTCCTGCTCTTGGTGCCTAATTAAGGGCTAGTGGAGTGTTGAATGAAGTCCCCTTCGTTTTCAAAAAAACTTGACGTTTCGATCGACTTTGTTGGCTGTACCAACGTGGAGCAAGTGAGCAGAGGTCGGGAAATTGGATGAATAGACCTTAAATCTTTTTTTCACTCAATCCTTACACCTCACGATTCTCTGGGCAGAGAATTTTTTCCAGTGCAGAGCGCTCTCGCACATTTTGTTCAAGAGCCTATTTGAGATAACACTCTCACCTCTGAGTCAGAAGGTTGTGGGTTCAAGTCCCACTCATGGACTTCAATAAAACTCGACTGACAATGTATCCGAGTGGGCACTATCGATGCTGCCCTTTAGTCAACCTGCCAACAAGCGCCCTTAAGTAGAACATGAAGGGACCCAGCACAAAATCAGGAGAGAACCCAAAGCCAAATCAAGAAATGACACAGAACCAAATCAAGAAAGAACCAAGACCAACTCAAGAAAACTCCCGGAACCAAATCAGGAGAGAACCCACATTGGAACAGGAGGAGGCCATTCAGCCCCTCGAGCCTGTTCCGCCATTCAATAAGATCACAGCTGATGTGTATCTTAACTCCATTTACCTTGCCGAACAAAAATCTATCAATCTCAGTTTTTAAATTTTCAATTGACCCCCAGCATCCACAGCGTTTTGTGGGAGAGAGTTCCAGATTTCCACTCCCCTTTGTGTGAAGTGCTTCCTGACATCACCCCTCAACGGCCTGGCTCTAATTTTAAGGTGCTGCCCCCTTGTTCTGGACTCTCCCACCAGAGGAAATAGTTTCTCTCTATCGACCCGATCAAATCCTTTAATCATCTTAAACACCTCGATTAGATCACCGCTTAATCTTCTAAACTCAGGGGAATACAAGCCCAGTCTGTGCAACCTGTCCTCATAATTGAACCCTTTTAGCCCCGGTATCATTCTGGTGAATCTGCGCTGCTCCCCCTCCAAGGACAACCTATCCTTCCTGAGGTGCGGGGCCCAGAACTGAACGCAGTGTCCAGATGGGGTCTGACCAGAGCTCTGTACAGCTGGAACAGAACCTCCTCCCCTTTGTAATCCAGCCCTGAGATAAAGGACAACATTCATTAGCCTGTTTGATTATTTTTGTACCTGTCCACCAGCTTTCAGTGATTTCTGTACACGGACCCCTAAATCTCTCTGCTCATCCACAGTTCCTGCTTCTCACCATTTAGAGAATACTCTGATCTCTCTTTCTTAGGTCCAAAGTGGATGACCTCACACTTCCACACATTGAACTCCATCGGCCACAGTTTTGCAAAGTTACTCAATCTATCAATGTCCCTTTGCAACTTTCTACTCCCATCTACACTATTTACTGTGCTAACTAACTTGGTACTTAGAGGTGAACTTAGATAATACAGCTCTCTATTCCTTCACCCAAGTCATTTATAAATATAGTGAAAAGCTGAGTCCCCAGTACAGATCCCTGGGGGACACCGAGTCACATCCTGCCAATTGGAGCACGTACCCATTATCCCTACTCTCTGTCTCCTACCTCCCAACCAACTCCCTACACATGTCACCAGGTCGCCTCCAATTCCACGCGCTCTCATTTTTGTTAACAGCCTCTTATGTGGAACCTTGTTGAATGCCTTCTGGAAGGCCATATAAATAACAACCATGGACACTCCCTTATCTACCACGTTAGTTACATCCTCTAAAAATTCAACTAGATTCATTAGACATGACTTACCCATTACAATCCATGCTGACTCTCTCTGATCAGCTCATATTTGTTCAAGTGCTCAGTCTCTAACAACAGATTCTACGAACTTCCCCACAACAGACGTTAGACTAATAGGCCTAGAATATCCGAATTTATCTCTCCTACCCTTCTTAAATAATGGAGTGAAATTGGCAGTTTTCCAATCCAAGGGGACAATTCCTGAATCGAGAGAGTTTTGGAAGATCATGACTAACGCATCAACAATTTCCTCACCTACTTCTTTTACTGCCCTGGCGTGGAAACTATCAGGTCCTGGAGATTTATCTATCTTTAATAACATTAGTTTCTCAGAACCAAATCACAAATTTACCCAGCACCAAGTCAAGAAAGGACCCAGAACCAAATCAAAAGAGAATCCAGAACCAAATTAAGAAAGGACCCAGCATCAATTCAGGAAGGGACGCATCAGGGTACAGTAGTGTATGGTTATATTACTGAACTAGTAAATTAGGCCTCTGGACCAATAATCCCGAGAATGTGAGTTCAAATTCCACGATGGCAATTTAGGAGACAGAATGAGAGAGAGAGGAAAACAGAGAGGCAAAGAGATGAAGCAACAGAGAGAGAGAGAGAGACAAAGAGGTAAAAAGACAGCAACAGGGAGAAACAGGCAAAGACAGAGAGAAACAGAGGCAGAGACAGAGCAACAGAGAGAGAGAGAGAGACAGTCAAAGAGAGACACAGAAACAGAGGAAAAGAAAGAGAAAGAGTAGAGAAAGAGATTAGAGACACAGAGTGGAGAGAGAAAGAAAAGCAGACTGCTCTATGAAGATCAGATTCTGATTGTCGATAGACATGCTAATTTTCTCCAGTCTAGAATAGAACAATGATAATTACCTGTTAGCTCCTTCTTTTCCTGCTCCAGTGACATGGTGAAAGGAGTCTGTTGAAACTTGGAGTGCTGCGTAACAGCTTGTTCCCTGGAGTGGATGTAAGCAAACATTCAGTGAGAAGGGAAGGGCAGTGTGTGTAGGGGGGGAGATAAATCATCAAAGTTTTGATACCTAAAGTTAGTTTGGTACAAATAGCAACTGAGGTACAGTGAAAGCTGCCAGAAAAGTCAATCAGATAAAGGCCTGAGTTCGGGTGGGGTTGTGGGCAGGGGGAGGGACCGAATGACTATGCAACCCGAAGATCCCATCGAAACCTTTCAGCGGAGCTCCTGTGTTTAACCTTGATACTTTCACAGCCTGTGGCAATACAGCTACAGTACATGAATAAATCATTGGAAAGCACAGCAAACATGTTAGGTATGGGTGGCACAGTGCCAGGGCACACTGGAACCACAGGGCACTGTGACACAGTGTGGCAGGCTGTGGCTTCACTCCTGCTATCTCCACACAGGATCCTCCTCATCTCCACCGTGCCATCATGGGTGGTATCCAACAGAGGTCAGTGAGCGTGAGTGATTTGAACCTTCCAATTTTACCAGAAACATTAATTAAAAGTCAGGTGCTTTTCCTGCTATACCCGCGTCGGATACCAGACAAGATCTTGCATTTATATAGCGCCTTTAATGTAGTAAAACGTCCCAAGGTGCTTCACAGGGTGACCAAAAGCTTGGCCAAAGACATAGGTCTTAAGGATCGTCTTAAAGGAGGAGAGAGAGATAGAAAGGCAGAGAAGTTTAGGGAGGGAATTCCAGAGCTCAGGGCCCAGGCAGCTGAAAGCACAGCCGCCAATGGTGAAGCAATCTTGAAAGGTTGTAGGGCTGGAGGAGGGTACAGAGATAGGGAGGGCCGAGGCCACGGAAGGATTTGAAGACAAGGATGAGAATTTTAAAATTGAGGCATAGCCGGACCGGGAGCCAATGTAGGTCAGGGGTGATGGGTGAATGGGACTTGGTGTGAGTTAGGATACGGGCAGCAGAGTTTTGGATGAACTTAAGTTTATGTAGGGTGGAAGATGGGAGGCTGGCCAGGAGAGCATTGGAATACAACAACAACAACAACTTGTATTTATATAGCGTCTTTCACGCAGTAAAACATCCCAAGGCGCTTCACAGGAGCGTAATCAAACAACATTTGACACCGAGCCACATAAGGAGAAATTAGGGCAGATGACCAAAAGCTTGGGTGGGAATGTAAGTTGTGAGGAGGATGCAAGGAGGCTTCAAGGGGATATAGACAGGCTAAGTGAGTGGGCAAGAACATGGCAAATGGAATATAATGTGGAGAAATGTGAAGTTATCCACTTTGGTAGGAAAAATAGAAAAGCAGAGTATTTTTAAATGGTGAGAGATTGGGAAATGTTGGTGTTCAGAGGGACCTGGGTGTCCTTGTACACGACTCACTGAAAGTTAACATGCTGGTACAGCAAGCAATTAGGAAAGCAAATGGTATGTTGGCCTTTATTACAAGAGGATTTGAATATAAGAGTAAAGACGTCTTATTGCAATTATACAGGGCCCTGGTGAGACCACACCTGGAGTATTGTGTACAGTTTTGGTCTCCTTACCTAAGGAAGGATATACTTGCCATAGAGGGAGTGCAACAAGGGTTCACCAGACTGATTCCTGGGATGGGGGGATTGTCCTATGAGGAGAGATTGAGTAGACTAGGCCTATATTCTCTGGAGTTTTGGAGAATGAGAGGTGATCTCATTGAAACATATAAAATTCTTACAGGGCTTGACAGGGTAGATCCAGGGAGGATGTTTCCCCTGGCTGGGGAGTCGAGAACCAGGGGTCACAGTCACAGAATTAGGGGTTGGCCATTTAGGACTGAGATGAGGAGAAATTTCTTCACTCAGAGGGTGGTGAATCTTTGGAATTCTCTACCCCAGAGGGCTGTGGAGACTAAGTCGTTGAGTATATTCAAGATAGAGATCGATAGATTTTTGAATATTAAGGGAATCAAGGGATATGGGGATAGTGCAGGAAAGTGGAGATGAGGTAGAAGATCAGCCATGATCTTATTGAATGGTGGAGCAGGCTCGAGGGGCCGAATGGCCAACTCCTGCTCCTAGTTCTTATGTTCTTATGTTCTTATGGTCAAAGAGGTCGGTTTTAAGGAGCGTCTTAAAGGAGGAGAGAGAAGCGGAGAGGTTTAGGGAGGGAATTCTAGAGCTTGGGGCCCAGGCAGCTGAAGGCACGGCTGCCAATGATGGAGCGATGAAAATCGGGGATGGCCAAGAGACCAGAATTAGAGGAGTGCAGATAACTCAGAGGGTTTTGGGGCTGGAGAAGATTACAGAGATAGGGAGGGACGAGGCCATGGAGGGATTTGAAAACAAGGATGAGAATTTTAAAATCAAGGCGTTGCTTAACTGGGAGCCAGTGTAGGTCAGCAAGCACAGCGGTGATGGATGAACAGGACTTGGTACCAGCTCCTTCAGTACCGGCTGCTTATCCTACTGTTTTATATCAGCTCCACAGCTACAGCACTGTGCTAATACAAGTTTGCTCAACAGGGTGTCTGCAAATCAAACTAGTGAGAAATCTGCAAAGGGAGAGTTTCCCTGTGTCTGATACAGAGTGCGCAGTCTCTCTCCATAGGGAAACATCTCACATACCTTCATCCAGAGAGTTTTCTCTTTATTCATTTTCAGGATGTGGGCATTGCTGGCAAGGCAGACATTTAATGCCCAACTGAGTGGCTTGCTCGGCCACTTCAGAGGGCAGTTAAGAGTCAACCACATTGGTGAGGGACGGGAGTCACCTATAGGCCAGACCAGGTAAGGACGGCAGATTTCCTTCCCTAAAGGACATTAGTGAACCAGATGGGTTTTTCAATGTTTACACAGAGATCCATTAAAGTCACATACCAGTGCTACTTGACCTGGGATTCCCCCCCACACCAATGCTGTCAGGCCCATGCTCTCCCTTAGTGCTGACAGACCCCCAGTGAGCTCTACCTTGCATTCCATCCTCGAGTTGAACCAAACCCCAGGATTCCCCTCCACACTACTGCCAGATTAAAAGACCGCCCGTGCTACCAAACTCCAGGGGGGAAAAATTCAGTTGCTTTGCTAAGAGGGCGCTAACTGGCCGCAAAGCAACTAGCGCCCGGGCGCGTCGCCGCCAACGCCTCCCGCGAAATTCAGCAGGAGGTTAGCGGCGGTGGTAACCGTTAGCGCCCCGCGGCGCTGCGCTGCCGGCGATGACGTCATCGCCGTGCGCAGCACCCCTCTCGCGCCCCGGCCGTGATCTTCGGTAGCGCCCCCTGACTTACCGCCAGACGCTATGTCAGACGGGGTCCAGGGGGGCCTACCTGCGGCCGGGACGGCGCCATTTAAAGGCGAGGTGCCGGGCGGCCATTTTTGTTGCTGGCCGCCTGCGAGCACCTGCTCTCCGTGAGCCCGGCACTTCTCTTGAGTGCTGGGCTCTTTTGCCGGCACTCCAATCCCTGGTGGCCCAGCTGAGCCCCGGGTCGCGCTGCGCAAGGCCCCTCCCCTTTAAAGGGAGGAAGGCCTGCAGTACCGCGGCACGTAGCGCCGCGATATTCCCTCGCAGCGCCCCAAGAGGGAGGCGGTGCGCTTCCAGTAGCGCCCCACTTCCCTCTTGGGGCGCTACCACTCAATTTCGGCCACGGGGGCGCTAATTTTTCCGGGGCGCTAAAAGTAGCGCCCCGGCGAAGTTAGCGCCCCAAAGGGGGCGCGACTCAATTTTTCCCCCCAGGCCTCCTCTCCAGTTCCGCTCAACCCCAGGACCATTCTCCCAGTGTCACCAAAGCCCAAAACTGTCCCTGTTGTTACGAGAGGCCAGGAGTGTCCCCAAGTGCACGAAACCACATTCCCCTTCCCCAGTACTGCGAAATACGAGGTATCTATTAGTGCAGCTTACATATCATTTTGCTGCGTATTCAGTTTTTTAAATGGTGCGCGTTAAAAATTAAGTATATAGGTAAAGACATTTCCTGTCTCATGATGAATAGGCGCCCTCAGCCTGACCCCGCATTCTCCAAGGGTCAGCGCGGGACTGTAAGTGTGAGCAACATGCCCAAGCATTTCTGGGGCCTCACACTTCAAGACAAGGTGGAGACCGACTAGCTCAGGAGAACCTTGGTCTGTGCGGTTTGCTTGTTGCTGTGGTACATGGGAGTCAAGTCATCCCATTCAATTCAAAACCCCCACGTGATTGATGTTCTAGGGCTCTTTTTGAATGAAGAGGTTTGATTGACAGCTGTATCTGAGGTGAAGCTGTGAGAGGGGCGGGGGCCACGATTCTGTGCCACCCGTTTGACGGACAGCTCAGTGGCCAGAAGTTCCTGATTGTGGCTTTATACGTGGCTGCCTCTGCTCAGCTCAGCTGTGATTGTGACGCCAGCAGAGAGAGGGTCAGTCAGAGGGCAGTGAGGCAACAGACAGAGAGATAAGGAAGGGAGCTCCCCAATGTTTAAGGAGAGGTGGGGGCAACTGTAAGAGGGAACCTGGAAATGCGGGAAAGGCGGATAACCTGCCGAATTTAACGGCAGGAGAGATCACGGGTGGAGACGTCATGAGGGCAGAGATCGCGGGGAGAGAGGGTGCGGGGAGAGAGATCGGGGGGGGGTGGTGGAGAGATCGCGGGGAGAGAGGGTGCGGGGAGAGAGATGGGGGGGAGAGAGGGTGCGGGGAGAGAGATTGGGGGGAGAGAGGGTGCGGGGAGAGAGATCGGGGGAGAGAGGGTGCGGGGAGAGAGATGGGGGGTGGGGTGGTGGAGAGATCGCAGAGAGAGAGGGTGCGGGGAGAGAGATGGGGGGGGGGCGGTGGTGGAGAGATCGCAGGGAGAGAGGGTGCGGGGAGAGAGATGGGGGGGAGAGAGAGTGCGGGGAGAGAGATCGGGGGGAGAGAGGGTGCGGGGAGAGAGATCGAGGGAGAGAGGGTGCGGGGAGAGAGATCGGGGGGGTGGTGGAGAGATCGCGGGGAGAGAGGGTGCGGGGAGAGAGATCGGGGGGAGAGAGGGTGCGGGGAGAGAGATCGGGGGGGGGTGGTGGAGAGATCGCGGGGAGAGAGGGTGCGGGGAGAGAGATCGGGGGGAGAGAGGGTGCGGGGAGAGAGATCGGGGGGGGTGGTGGAGAGATCGCGGGGAGAGAGGGTGCGGGGAGAGAGATCGGGGGGAGAGAGGGTGCGGGGAGAGAGATCGGGGGGGTGGTGAGAGATCGCGGGGAGAGACGGTGCGGGGAGAGAGATCGGGGGGAGAGAGGGTGCGGGGGAGAGAGATCGGGGGGGTGGTGGAGAGATCGCGGGGAGAGAGGGTGCGGGGAGAGAGATCGGGGGGAGAGAGGGTGCGGGGAGAGAGATCGGGGGGAGAGAGGGTGCGGGGAGAGAGATCAGGGGGGGGTGTGGAAAGATCGTGGGAGAGAGGTGCGGGGAGAGAGATCGGGGGGAGAGAGAGGGTAGCGGGGAGAGAGATGGGGGGGGGTGGTGGAGAGATCGCAGGGAGAGAGGGTGCGGGGAGAGAGATCGGGGGGAGAGAGGGTGCGGGGAGAGAGATCGGGGGGGGCGGTGGTGGAGAGATCGCAGGGAGAGAGGGTGCGGGGAGAGAGAGGACCTGGAATTCGCTGCCGACGGAAGTGGTGGCTGGTGGAAGCGGAGACACTCAATGTTTTCAAGGGGAGACTGGATAGGCACTTGAGGGAAATAAACTTGCAGGGCTACGGGGATAGAGCCGGGGAGTGGGACTGACTGGATTGCTCTACAGAGAATCGGCACGGACTCGATGGGCCGAATGGCCTCCTTCTGTGCCGTTATGGCTCTATGCTGGAAACTTCACTTTTACCGCCCCGGGAGGTGAGTGGAGCGCTAAATCAGGCGCTGCACACCTGTCTTAAGGCGCAAAGGCCAAGGAGTGAGGCGCTAACTCAGAGCGCTGGCGAAGCTCATGTAATGTCAGTCAGCAATGGAACACACACACAATGGCACGGGCCAGTTCTTAAAGGGGATGGTTAATCTTGCTTTCCATCCACATCCTGTTCATTGCAGCCTTGAATCTCGGCCTGGAGAGACTTGCACATCAAATGTGCTGGAAAGAACAATGGAGAGTACCAGGCAAAGAGCTCAGAGTGCAGCTCCCACAGTCTCTGCTAAATCGATACAAGGAATGGCAAATCAAAATGAACCTGCAAAGTGCTGCTCAGTACCCAAAACTCCTTCACACAACGTTGAATCTCTCCAGAAGTCTCTCCCTCTCTCTCTCAGAATGCGTAGTTCAAAAATACCACCAACAATAAAAGACAGGAAGAGGCCCCCTTTAAATAGCGTCTATGGGGGAAAAATTCAGTTGCTTTGCACCTCCCCTTAGCGCCCTAATGGGGCACAAAGCAACTAGCGCCCAGGCGTGGCGATGTTTGCGCCACTCGCGAAATTGACCAGACATTTTGCGGCGGCGCTAAACACTACCGCCACGCTCTCCTGTGCCCACAGATCGTGACGTCAGTCGAGCGCGCAACGCCCCGGAGCGGATATTGAGTGGTGCCCCCTGCCTTACCGCCTGCCGCTAGCAACGACAGGTTGAGGGGAATGTTTTGTAGTCGGGAAGGGGGACTGGGGGAGCGCTATTTAAAGGCGAACGCTTCCTGCCTTTTTTTGTCGGCGACATTTTTGCACCACGCATTCTGAGAGAGAGAGAGACTTCTGGAGAGATTCAACGCTGTGTGAAGGAGTTTTAGGTACTGAGCAGCACTCTGCAGGTTCATTTTGATTTGACCTTCCTTGCATCGATTTAGAAGCGACTTGGGGGTTGCACTCTGAGCTCTTTCCCTGGGCCTCTCCATTGTTCTTTCCAGCAGAATTGATGTACAGGTCTCTCCAGGCCGAGATTCAAGGCTGCAATGAGCAGGATGTGGCTGGAGAGCAAGATCGACCCTCCCCTTTAAGAACTGGCCCGTGCCATTGTGTGTGTGTTCCATTGCTGACTGACATCACATGAGCTTCGCCAGCGCTCTGAGGTAGCGCCTCGCTCCTCAGCATTAGCGCCTTAAGAGAGGTGTGTAGCACCTGATTTAGCGCTCAATCACCTCCAGGGGCGATAAAAGTCAAGTTTGCAGTCGGAGGCAATAATTAGCGCCAGGCGCTAAACTTTGCGCACGGCTGATAATTGCGCCCCAAACGGGGCGATACCAAATTTCTCCCCCATGACTCTAAGGGTCGGTAACCAGAGGACACAGATTTAAGGTGATTGGCAAAAGACCCAGAGGGGAGATGAGGAGAAATTTGTTTATGCAGCGAGTTGTTGTGATCTGGAATGCGCTGCCTGAAAGGGCGGTGGAAGCAGATTCAATAGTAACTTTCAAAAGGGAATTGGATAAACACTTGAAAACAAAAAAAAATTACAGGGCTATGGGGAAAGAGCCGGGGGGAATGGGATTAATTGGATAGCTCTACCAAAGAGCCGGCACAGACATGATGGGCTGACTGGCCTCCTTCTGTGCTGTATCATTCTATGATTCTATGATTTCATTGTGATCCCTCTTCCCTAACCAGCACAATGCAATCCAGTTGCAGAAAGAGTTGGCCCATTTTAAATACCTGGCATCCCCTGGGATCATTCCCATCAGGCATATTTATCAGAGGCAATTTGGAATCATTTGATCAATCACATGAAACCGTTCACCATTACTCTCTGTTTCCTGTCACTTAGCCAATTTTGTATCCATGCTGCCACTGTCCCTTTTATTCCACGGGCTTCAATTTTGCTGGCAAGTCTATTATGTGGCACTTTATCAAACACCTTTTGGAAATCCATGTTCACCATGTCAGCCGCATTGTCCTCATCAACCCTCTCTGTTACCTCATCAAAAAACTCAATCAAGTTAATTAAACACGATTTGCCTTTAACAAATCCGTGCTAGCTTCCCTTAATTAATCCACACTTGTCCAAGTGACTGTTAATTTTGTCCCGGATTATCGTTTCTAAAAGCTTCCCCACTACCGAGGTTAAACTGACTGGCCTATAGTTGCTGGGTTTATCCTTACACCCTTTTTTTGAACAAAGGTATAACATTTGCAATTCTCTAGTCCTCTGGCACCACCCCCGTATCCAAGGAGCATTGGAAGATTATGGCCAGTACCTCCGTAATTTCCATTTTTACTTCCCTCAGCATCGTAGGATGTATCCCATCCGGTCCATCCTAGGATGCTGAGCAGTGAGCAAGGTGGAGCAACATGAAACATTGTTCCACGGTGTCAGCCGTGGCTCAGTTGGTAGCACTTTTGCCTCTGAGTCAGAAGGTTGTGGGTTTGAGTCCCACTCCAGGGACTTGAGCACAAAAATCTAGGCTGACACTCCATTGCAGTACTGAGGGAGTGCTGCCCTGTCGGAGGTGCCGTCTTTCAGATGAGATGTTAAACCGAGATACAACCTGAAGCATAATGCAGAGCCCCTCGTGATCTATCAAGACAGCAACTCTACCCCTTTAAGACCCTGATGGTCCTCTTGATGATCGCTCTAGTCGAGCCATGTGCCTTGTTGTAGTGCTCCTCAGCTGCTGTTCTTGCAACTATTGGAGGGGTCATTATCCATGGCAGCAACTGGCATGCCTTGCCACCCACAAGCCACCTGTTCACTTGACTATCTTAATTCAGGACCTCAGGGCTAAATTCCTGAGGATGAAGGCACCATGGCAACTTCCAGCCAATCTGGCATTGACGTGAAGGATTCTTTGGGCTGGATTTTCATTGACCCGTGGAGGTGGGTTTGGAGGCGTATGGGGGGTTAAAATTGCAAAAACTGGCGGGCGGGCACAAGTCCGCCTCCACGCAATTTTCATTAAATCGTGTCTGCTGGTCCCGACTCCGTCCCGCCTCTAAGAGACGGGATAGGCTGTTAACGCTCTTAACAAGCACTAAATTGGCTCTATAATGCCATTTTGAAAGGCCTTTGTGATTTTAACCCTTGTTCTCCGTGAAGCACGCCTGTTGTGAACCACGATTGTGAAACCTGGCGGGAGCACATTTGGATAGCTGACTATCAGTGGCTGGGCTGACTATCAGTGGCTGGGCTGACTATCAGTGGCTGGGCTGACTATCAGTGGCTGGGCTGAGTATCTGGGGCTGGCAGGCATCTGGGAGTGGTGGTTCTCTCTCTCTCCCCTCATTTTGCATCCAGGTCCTCTCACAGCAAAGGCCAGGCAGTCTCTGACCTTCAATGCAGCAGCAATGATGACATCATCAGCGGCGACTTTCAGACTGAAACCACTAATTGGTTCATGGGTTTCCACATGCTGGAATTCAATTGCCCAATTAGGTGAAAATCGCATCAATCTCCCACATCCAATTGCAGTCGGGTGGATAACACGACCCCAACCCGCCCCAGTATCAAAATCCAGCCCATAGTATCTGTCACACACTGTCTGGGCATTCAGTGAGTGATACCCATTCTGTGAAGGAAGTTGGGGGTTAATGGGAGGAGCTTGCAGTGGCACCCTGCACTTTGGGGAACCCAGTAATGTGGTAAAACTGGATGGCCCTCTCACATTGCTGCCTTGCTGTCAGGAGAAACTGCATAAATTCCCCAGCTCTGCTAAAAAGTGTATCAATTATCTGAAGAAGACATGGCCAGGTGGCATCTTGGGTGATATTCCAGGGAGCTGGTGGCATAAAGGTTGAATCTGGACCTTACTGTCACAGCCACAGGTCGAGCTGTCTGAGCAGATGATCTTGGCCAGAGGTCTTCAATCAGTAGGTGGCACAGCTCCCTCTTTGGTGGAGCTCAGTCTTCTAACACAGAGCTCCTCGCTGAGGTCTTCAGAGGGTCTGCAAAGTTCTTTGAGGGGGGGGCGGGGTAATATCTTGCAAAAGTGTGTTTTTTCACCCCCCTCTCCCCGGGTGATAACCCCTTTGTGCCGGCTGTTAGTGCCCCCTGGAGGCACTAACGGCAGGTGCAAAGGAACCGAATTTCACACCCAGAAAGCCTCCACATCAGGTCTGAAATCGAAACAGAAAATTCTGGCAACACACAGTGGTTTTGCCAGTCCTGATAAAGACCGGGAGCCCAGAACTGCCCCCCTCCCTCCACCCACCAGCACTGGGTTCTAAGGAAAGTTCAACCCCCACGCTCCAATCCCCTTGGACACAGCAAGCCCACACCACATCACCAGCCCCTGTACTGCAAAAAAATCAAAGATATAGTTCGAGTCGGAAGTCACTAAAGTCAACGTTCAGGCCACAGGTTCGAGGGCTGCAGAGCGCCCAGGAGAAGGATCTGTCAGAACACAGTGCTGGTAGGCGTGTCCTGGGCAGGATCCAGGGAAAAGCCCGGCCCTACCTCCATCCCTGCTGCCGTGAAAGGAAGATGCATCAAACCGTTTAGTCATTCTTTCCCGGACCTCAAAACCATGGAAGTCCTTGTCTCTCTCAGTCTTCCCTTTCTTTGTACAATCTACAGGCTTTTAAAATCCAAGCTTGTTGTCCCCTAATCACTAATCTCTGATTTACATCATCCTTGGTGGTGTTCCGCACCAGGGGCCTTGGCTCGTCACCTTGTTGTCCCAATGATTCCAGAGAGACCAAACACTACAAAGGAACCTCATTGATATCAACGGCTCGTAAGATGGATGTTGGGTTATTGCAGGATATACATTGGGGCCTCCAGGAACAGTCTGGATTTTGTTCTTGAACCGCTCAGGCTCTACCAAGCAATGGACCACTGGAGCCTGCTCCACTTTGCCACTTTTTAATGCCTCCCTTTCTATCTGCCCATCCCCGCCATCTTTAACTATTCATACACTCTATGTGTCTCGTACATATCTCTTTGATTCCTCTGATTATGGCTCCCATTGTCTCCTGCTAATATCACTTCAGCCACTTAACCATCTCCTGTTCTCCATTTAAGCACTTTGCAAGTCATTATATTTCTTTTCTTGTGAGTATATGTGTGTGTATCTTTTTCTGTGTGTGTGTCTGTCTGTGTGTCTGTGTATCTTTTTCTGTGTGTGTGTCTGTGAGGTCATAGATTTAAAATAATTGGCAAAAGAACAAGAGGGGAAATGAGGAGAAATGTTTTCACAGAGAGTTGTTAAGATCTGGATCTGGAAGGGTGGAGGAATCAGATTCCAAAGGAACTTTCAAAAGGCAATTGGACATGTATTTGAAGAGAACTAATTTGCAGGGTTATGGGGGAAAAAGCTGGGGTGTGCGACTAAATTGGAGAGCCGGCACAAGCACAACGGGCCGCATGGCCCCCTTCTGTGCTGTAAGATTCCATCAGTCTGTGTGTCTGTGTGTGTCTGTATGCTTTTTCCCTCCCCTTCCATTTGTTAGCTTCCTTTTGAAACACTGTTTATCAGAAATATCTTGCAGTATTGACAATGGGTCTACACACCTGAAACGTTGTCCTGACAATTATCAGTGCTCTCCACAGATGCTGCTTGACCTGCTGAGTGTTTCCGACATTTCGCTCTTGTTGCGTTTGCGACCTTTGACCATTTGGGAATGAGTTACACTGAAGCAGGTGCGTTTAAATTAAAGTGAGTCCACAGAGGGTCAAGCATGCAGCTAGAGTTGGAAAATCAGCTCCTGGGGAGGGGAGGGGAGGGGAGGGGGCACCCCCACTGACCAACCTCTGAACAGGGAAGTTGTTGGAGAGGCAGCCCCCTCACTTCCTGTGCTCAGAAGTGACCAAAGGCGAAAAAAACAATTTCCTGGTCAGTTCCAACAAAGGCTGCAAGATACAGTCTTTGACCTGGACTCAGAAGGAAGACACGGCTGGTTAGTTTTGTAGCTAGAGGCTGCCTCGAAAGAAAGGAAAACTACAAAGTGAGCTTTTCAGCCGTGGATCAGTGAGTAGCACTCTCACCTCTGAGTCAGAAGGTCGTGGGTTCAAGGCCCACTCCAGAGACTCAATCCAGACTGACGCTCCTACTGCAGTACTGAGGGAGCGCCGCACTGTCGGAGGGGCAGTACTGAGGGAGCGCCGCACTGTCGGAGGGGCAGTACTGAGGGAGCGCCGCACTGTCGGAGGGCAGTACTGAGGGAGCGCCGCACTGTCAGAGGGGCAGTACTGAGGGAGCGCCGCACTGTCAGAGGGGCAGTACTGAGGGAGCGCCGCACTGTCAGAGGGGCAGTACTGAGGGAGCGCTGCGCTGTCGGAGGGGCAGTACTGAGGGAGTGCTGCACTGTCGGAGGGGCAGTACTGAGGGAGCGCCGCACTGTCGGAGGGACAGTACTGAGGGAGCGCTGCACTGTCGGAGGGGTAGTACTGAGGGAGCGCCGCACTGTCAGAGGGGCAGTACTGAGGGAGCGTCACACTGTCAGAGGGGCAGTACTGAGGGAGCGCTGCACTGTCGGAGGGGTGGTACTGTCGGAGGGGCAGTACTGAGGGAGAGCTGCACTGTCGGAGGGGCAGTACTGAGGGAATCCCGCACTGTCGGAGGGTCAGTACTGAGGGAGTGCTGCACTGTCGGAGGGGTGGTACTGAGGGAGCGCCGCACTGTCGGAGGGTCAGTACTGAGGGAGAGCTGCACTGTCGGAGGGGCAGTACTGAGGGAGCGCTGTACTGTCGGAGGGTCAGTACTGAGGGAGTGCTGCACTGTCGGAGGGTCAGTGCTGAGGGAGTGCTGCACTGTCAGAGGGGCAGTACTGAGGGAGCGCTGCACTGTCGGAGGGTCAGTACTGAGGGAGCGCTGCACTGTCGGAGGGTCAGTACTGAGGGAGAGCTGCACTGTCGGAGGGGCAGTACTGAGGGAGTGCCGCAATATCGGAGGGGCAGTACTGAGGGAGCGCCGCACTGTCGGAGGGGCAGTACTGAGGGAGTGCTGCACTTTCGGAGGGGCAGTACTGAGGGAGCACCGCACTGTCGGAGGGGCAGTACTGAGGGAGCGCAGCACTGTCAGAGGGGCAGTACTGAGGGAGCGCCGCACTGTCGGAGGGGCAGTACTGAGGGAGTGCTGCACTGTCGGAGGGGCAGCACTGAGGGATGTGCTGCACTGTCGGAAGGGCAGTACTGAGGGAGAGCTGCACTGTTGGAGGGGCAGTACTGAGGGAGAGCTGCACTGTTGGAGGGGCAGTACTGAGGGAGAGCTGCACTGTCGGAGGAGCAGCACTGAGGGAGCGCTGCACTGTCGGAGGAGCAGTACTGAGGGAGCGCTGCACTGTCGGAAGGGCGGTACTCAGGGAGTGCTGCACTGTTGGAGGGGTGGTACTGTCGGAGGGGCAGTACTGAGGGAGAGCTGCACTGTCGGAGGGGTAGTACTGAGGGAGTGCCACACTGTCGGAGGGGCAGTACTGAGGGAGCGCCGCACTCTCGGAGGGGCAGTACTGAGGGAGTGCTGCACTGTCGGAAGGGCAGTACTGAGGGAGAGCTGCACTGTCGGAGGAGCAGTACTGATGGAGCGCTGCACTGTCGGAGGAGCAGTACTGAGGGAGCGCCGCACTGTCAGAGGGGCAGTACTGAGGGAGCGCCGCACTGTCGGAGAGGCAGTACTGAGGAAGCGCCGCACTGTCGGAGGGGCAGTACTGAGGAAGCGCTGCACTGTCAGAGGGGCGGTACTGAGGGAGAGCTGCACTGTCGGGGGGCAGTACTGAGGGAGTGCTGCACTGTCGGAGGGGTGGTACTGTCGGAGTGGCAGTACTGAGGGAGTGCTGCACTGTCGGAGGGGCAGTACTGAGGGAGAGCTGCACTGTCGGAGGGGCAGTACTGAGGGAGCGCCGCACTGTTGGAGGGGCAGTACTGAGGGAGAGCCGCACTGTCGGAGGAGCAGTACTGAGGGAGCGCTGCACTGTCGGAAGGGCAGTACTGAGGGAGTGCTGCACTGTCGGAGGGGCGGTACTGTCAGAGGGGCAGTACTGATGGAGCGCTGCACTGTCGGGGGCCAGTACTGAGGGAGAGCTGCACTGTCGGAGGGGCAGTACTGAGGGAGCGCCGCACTGTCGGAGGGGCAGTACTGAGGGAGCGCCGCACTGTCGGAGGAGCAGTACTGAGGGAGCGCCGCACTGTCAGAGGGGCAGTACTGAGGGAGCGCCGCACTGTCGGAGAGGCAGTACTGAGGAAGCGCCGCACTGTCGGAGGGGCAGTACTGAGGAAGCGCTGCACTGTCAGAGGGGCGGTACTGAGGGAGCGCTGCACTGTCGGAGCGTCAGTACTGAGGGAGCGCCGCACTGTCGGAGGGTCAGTACTGACGGAGTGCTGCACTGTCGGAGGGGTGGTACTGAAGGAGAGCTGCACTGTCGGAGGGGCAGTACTGAGGGAGTGCCCCACTGTCTGAAGGGCAGTACTGAGGGAGCGCTGCACTGTCGGAGGGGCAGTACTGAGGGAGCGCCACACTGTCGGATGGGCAGTACTGAGGGAGCGCCGCACTGTCGGAGGGGCAGCACTGAGGGATGTGCTGCACTGTCGGAAGGGCAGTACTGAGGGAGAGCTGCACTGTTGGAGGAGCAGTACTGAGGGAGCGCTGCACTGTCGGAGGAGCAGTACTGAGGGAGCGCTGCACTGTCGGAGGGGCAGTACTGAGGGAGCGCTGCACTGTCGGAGGGGTGGTCCTGTCGGAGGGGCAGTACTGAGGGAGAGCTTCACTGTCGGAGGGGTAGTACTGAGGGAGTGCCACACTGTCGGAGGGGCAGTACTGAGGGAGTGCTGCACTGTTGGAGGGGTGGTACTGTCAGAGGGGCAGTACTGAGGGAGAGCTGCACTGTCGGAGGAGCAGTACTGATGGAGCGCTGCACTGTCGGAGGGGCAGTGCCGAAGGAGCGCTGCACTGTCAGGGGGCAGTACTGAGGGAGAGCTGCACTGTCGGGGGGCAGTACTGAGGGAGTGCTGCACTGTCGGAGGGGCAGCACTGAGGGAGAGCTGCACTGTCGGAGGGGCAGTACTGAAGGAGTGCTGCACTGTCAGAGGGGTAGTACTGAGGGAGCGCCGCACTGTCGGAGGGGCAGTACTGAGGGAGTGCTGCACTGTCGGAGGGGTGGTACTGTCAGAGGGGCAGTACTGAGGGAGAGCTGCACTGTCGGAGGGGCAGTACTGAGGGAGTGCCCCACTGTCGGAGGGGCAGTACTGAGGGAGCGCCGCACTATCGGAGGGGCAGTACTGAGGATGCGCCGCACTGTCAGAGGGGCAGTACTGAGGGAGCGCTGCATTGTCGGAGGGGCAGTTCTGAGGGAGCGCTGTACTGTTGGAGGGTCAGTACTGAGGGAGTGCTGCACTGTCGGAGGGGCAGCACTGAGGGAGAGCTGCACTGTCGGAGGGGCAGTACTGAGGGAGCGCCGCACTGTCGGAGGGGCAGTACTGAGGGAGAGCCGCACTGTCGGAGGAGCAGAACTGAGGGAGCGCTGCACTGTCGGAAGGGCAGTACTGAGGGAGTGCTGCACTGTCGGAGGGGTGGTACTGTCAGAGGGGCAGTACTGATGGAGCGCTGCACTGTCGGGGGGCAGTACTGAGGGAGAGCTGCACTGTTGGAGGGGCAGTACTGAGGGAGCGCCGCACTGTCGGAGGGGCAGTACTGAGGGAGCGCTGCACTGTCGGAGGGGCAGTACTGAGGGAACGCTGCACTGTCGGAGGGGCAGTACTGAGGGAGCGCCGCACTGTCGGAGGGGCAGTACTTAGGGAGCGCTGCATTGTCGGAGGGGCAGTACTGAGGGAGTGTTGCACTGTCGGAGGGGCAGTACTGAGGGAGTGTCGCACTGTCGGAGGGGCAGTCCTGAGGGAGCACCGCACTGTCGGAGGGGCAGTCCTGAGGGAGCGCCGCACTGTCGGAGGGGCAGTACTGAGGGGGCGCCGCACTGTCGGAGGGGCAGTACTGAGGGAGCGCCGCACTGTCGGAGGGTCAGTACTGAGGGAGCGCCGCACTGTAGGAGGGGCAGTACTGAGGGAGCGCTGCACTGTCGGAGGGGCAGTACTGAGGGAGCGCTGCACTGTCGGAGGGGCAGTACTGAGGGAGCGCTGCACTGTCGGAGGGGCAGTACTGAGGGAGCGCCACACTTTCGGAGGGACTGCACTGAGGGAGCGCTGCACAGTCGGAGGGGCAGTACTGAGGGAGCGCCACACTGTCGGAGGGGCAGCACTGAGGGAGTGCTGCACTGTCGGAAGGGCAGTACTGAGGGAGAGCTGCACTGTCGGAGGGGCAGTAATGAGGGAGTGCTGCACTGTCGGAAGGGCAGTACTGAGGGAGAGCTGCACTGTTGGAGGGGCAGTACTGAGGGAGAGCTGCACTGTCGGAGGAGCAGTACTGAGGGAGCGCTGCACTGTCGGAAGGGCAGTACTGAGGGAGTGCTGCACTGTCGGGGGGTGGTACTGTCAGAGGGGCAGTACTGATGGAGCGCTGCACTGTCGGGAGGCAGTACTGAGGGAGAGCTGCACTGTCGGGGGGCAGTACTGAGGGAGCGCTGCATTGTCGGAAGGGCGGTACTCAGGGAGTGCTGCACTGTTGGAGGTTTGGTACTGAGGGAGAGCTGCACTGTCGGAGGGGCAGTACTGAGGGAGTGCCACACTGTCGGGGGGCAGTTCTGAGGGAGTGCTGCACTGTCGGAGGGGTGGTACTGTCGGAGGGGCAGTACTGAGGGAGAGCTGCACTGTCGGAGGGGCAGTACTGAGGGAGTGCCACACTGTCGGGGGGCAGTACTGAGGGAGCTCCGTACTGTCGGAGGGGCAGTACTGAGGGAGTGCTGCACTGTCGGAGGGGCAGTACTGAGGGAGTGCTGCACTGTCGGAGGGGCAGTACTGAGGGAGTGTTGCACTGTCGGAGGGGCAGTACTGAGGGAGAGCTGCACTGTCGGACGGGGAGTTCTCCCCGGTGTCCTGGGGCCAATATTTATCCCTCAACCAAGATCACTAAAACAGATTATCTGGTCTTTATCACATTACTGTGTGTGGGAGCTTGCTGTGCGCAAATTGGATTCCACGTTTCCTACATTACAACAATGACTACACTTCAAAAGTACGCCATTGGCTGTGAAGCGCTTTGGGACGTCCTGAGGTGGTGAAAGGCGCTCGAGGAAGCTCTTTCTTTCTCAATGCGGGACCGAGGTGCTGCTCCTGGGCGGAGAGAATTTCACACCTGAGGTTGCCACCTAGTGGAAACGGTCAAAATTCTCCAAATGCATCTGAAGGCCCGTTAGAAAAGGAATCCTTGTTTATAAATTGCACCACTTCCCAAAAGTATCGCAAAGCACGCCCAGTCCAGTGAATTACTTTCCAGTGCAGTGCCTGTTGTTATGTAGGCAACACAGTCACCATTTTGACACAGCAAGAGCCCACAAACAGCATGGGAGCTTTTACATCCACCTGAGAGAGCAGACGGGGGCCTCGGTTTAACATCTCATTCGAAAGCCGGCACACTTCCGACAGTGCAGCACTCCCTCGGTACTGCACTGCAGTGCTAGCTTAGATGACGTCATTTAATTCTCAGGAGTGGGGCTTGAACCCACAACCTTCAGATTCTAAAGCTGAGTGTGGATCCCCTGAGCCACGGCTGACACCTGAGACTGTGGAAGTTAGCACAAAATCAGCACTAGAGCCTCAGCAGCGACGGGCCCTCAGATACCACGCTGCAGATTATTGGCTCGGGGGAAGGGAGGGGGGCAGATCAAGAGAACTACCAAATGGTAGAAGAGCAATCTGCTGGGGTGCCTGAGTCAGCAAAGAAATCTCTCACATTCATGCGTTATTTATGGAAATGCTTCCTTCTGATAAAATTACTTTGACCTTCCTCTTTTTGGCTTCAAAATGGGTAGAGTCTGTTCCAACCATCAGCTTCTTCCTCAAAATGAGCAACAGTTAAAGGGCCCTAACTTCATGAAAAAACTTGTGTCAGAATTTATTTTTGTTTGGGGTGGGTAAGTAATCGGAATACAAATAAAGTGATGCTGTGTCCCCCTACAATTTATAGCGCTACGTGTGTGGGTGATTTATAGCATTGTATGCACGTGTGTGATCTATATTATTGGACTGGTATCATTCTGCTGCGCCCCCTCCAAGGCCAATCTATCCTTCCTGAGGTGCGGGGCCCAGAATTGGACACAATACTCCAGTTGAGGCCGAACCAGTGTTTTATAAAGGTTCATCATAACTTCCTTGCTTGTGTACTCTATGGGCTGAATTTTGCCAGCGCTCGGAGTGCGGGTTCGGAGGCGGGTCTGCTGTCAAAATGGCAGTGATTGACAGCGGGGCGGAAGTCTGCTCTGAACCCGCCTCCTTGTTAATTTCCCAAGTGCCGGCTCTGCCTGCGGTTTGCAGACCCGGCACTAAGCGTCGGGTCAGGCAATTGAGATACTTAAGAAGCTGCTTAAAAGGTAGTTAAGCAGCATTTTACCAGGTCCGAACGATTTTTCCATGTTTGTTACGAGGTTCCCAGCGCTCGGGGATCACGTCAGGTAAGTGTGTCGGGTTCTCAATGACTCTGCATTGCTGTGAATAGTTGACAGCTGCAAAAGTGGTATAAAAGCTACCATTTCACAGCTGTTCAATTTCCAATCTTGGAGGCTGGAGCCTTCAGGATTTGGAATACACTTTTCAGCTTTATGGAGGTTTGAAGTGTTTGGAGCAAACTCTCTATCCAGTGTCACCTCCTTGGAGCAACCCCTCTCACCATTGACAGATCGCTTCTGTCATCTCAACTTCAGCTGCCATCTATTCCATCAGTATCGGTGTTCTCAGAATCTCAACACGATCAGCCCCAACACCAGCATCACCAGGCACACCAGCAGCACCAACAACAACACTAAACTTCGCCGCAATCACCGGATGCTGCACAGGACACAGGGCATCAGCACCCGACCACATTGCTGCCCCGGGAGGCCAGGGATGGCCTCACCATGGCCACATTTACTTCACTTGACGCTGTACACCTTGGCTGCCACATAATGCGCCAGGTTGGCACCACCCCACGCCAACACCATAAAGCATCCCTACAATGGCCAAGCCATTCCTTTCACACTCATCACCATTGGTGGCGGGGGCAGGGGGGCGGGTGGGTACTGTTATGTCTCACCATTCACTGCAACTCACTAAGCCAGTTCCAAAGGTGCACACAGATCTGTCCAAGAAGGCAAAGTGTTGAAAATAAAGATTTCAATGGTTGACAACACATTAACAGAAACTTTACATGAACGTTGGCAATAACACCCAACTGCCTACCCTTGTGTGTTGTTAGTTGATATGCTTGCAGTGGGATGAGGGTGAGTGTGAGGTGTGGCTAGTGAGATGGGGAAGTGATAATGTAGATAGAGAAGGATGGGTGGAGGTGCAAGGTAAGTTGGTTTCAGTAAGGATGTGCAGGAGTAGGTTAGGGAAGGCAGAGTGATGGGGATGTGATGAGTGGCACAGCAGGGTGAGGTTGAGTGTGGCTTTGCAGTAACATTTCGTGATCTACTGAGATCATTGAAAGGTTTGCGCCACTGCAACCTGGTCCTCCTGACAACATCCCTGCTTGTGTCCTCCTGTGCAATGTGTAACCAGGCTGCGTTGGTGTCCTGGGGAGGTCTCTTCCGCCCATTGGAAGGGAAGAGAACCTCCCTGCGTGCTGTGACTCCCTCCATAAGCATATGGAGGGAGTAATGGGAGAGCCTGGGTGCAGCCAGGGTCAGCTCATTTCAATAATGTTGACAGGACAAGGGTAGGAGTCCTGCCATTAGCAGGCCAGATGTGCCGTGGAGTCAGAAAGTTCAGAACAGGAGCAGAGCAAGGGAACAACTTCTCTATTTAAAGGTCTCCACGCAGTTAACGGGCTGAGGATAGTCCAGATGAGGAGTTGACACATGGTGAGACACAAAGCTCAAGGAAGCCACAAGTTGCAGATGTAGACGTGGAGCCTGATATAGTTGACCGGAGACACAAGACAGGTCCGCTCCTGGCTGCAGTACAAACAGTGGTCTCACGGATTTTGGGATTAAGAGAAGGAAACCAGCAGAGCACCACACACACGTAGACATTCTCCATGGCCTCTCCCAGGATGTGCTGGAGACGGTTGGGGTAGCAGTGGAGTCCATTGCCCTACTGTGCATCAACATCCAAGAGGGATTCAATTCATTGCAGGGCAGCCTGGAGACAGTAGCAGCTGCAGAAGCATCTGCATACCTTTAGTGAGTGATCCAAGCAAGTCATTCAACTCAATGTGGAGGCTCTGAATGAAGGACTGTAGGTCTTGAGGGTCATCTGCAGAGTCATAGTCAACCGGATTGCAAAGTATGCAGGGCGGCATTTCAGGGGGACTAAAGTATATTTGGTTGATTCGCTGCCAGTGATTTAAGGATCTTTCTGATTCTGTGAGGTCCGTTCTCCCATTGATCGCTGGTAACCAGAAGCTGCTCCCAGTACCTGTGCAGAAACTGGTGTGTGTGTGTCTCAGAGGCTGCCTCCCCACATGGCAGCATCACAGAGGAGCGAGCCATCAGCTCCCCGGAGAAACCTTCAATATTGTAGGGCCAGATTGACCAGGAACCCAGGACAAAGTCAGCCTGTCCCGCGTCCATCCCAGGACATGGGTCCCCCGAGAGAAGACACACCTCCATCTCGAGAAACTCAGAATATTTTGCAGCAGCCGTCTACATCTCAGACCCTAGGCAAGTAGAAGATATGTTGGAATAGGGCAGAGAGAAGCTTGTGTGGTCACAAGGGGTGTGCACGGTGACAGAACCAAATGATTTGTTTGAAAATGGTTGTATTAAATCAGTGGACTATTTGATGTAAGGACTGCTTGGTGTTTGGTTCTCTTGAATGACAATAGAAAACAGATAATGTGTTGATGTTGAGGCTCAGGATTCAGGTGTGATGGCTAACTGTGAGGAGCAAGGATTTTACTTAGACCATGGAGAGGTTGGTGAGAAGAGGCAGATCTTTGATGGGCTGGGACTTCCAAATAACAGTGCTCTATTCAGCAGTGTGTTGAATGAGTCTGTCTCTCAGATGTCTAGCAGTCATAACCACTGCCCCTGTTTCATGTTCTTCATGGGCTGGGTGTACAACATGAACAGTGCTATCATCAGGCTCTCCCAGACTGGTAGCTGTGTCCTTCAGGACTTGGCCAGCTCAGTCAGTAGTGGTGCTACTGAGCTACTCCTGGTGATGGACATTGAAGTCCCCCACCCAGGGTACATTGTGTGTCCTTGCTACTCTCAGTGCTTCCTCCAAGTGGTGTTTAACATGGAGGAGTACTGATTCATCAGCTGAGGGAGGGCGGTAGGTGGTAATCAGCAGGTTTCCTTGCCCATCTTTGACCTGAAGCCATGAGACTTCATGGGATCCGGAGTCAATGTTGAGGACTCCCAGGACCACTCCCTCCCGACTGTATACCACTGTGCCGCCACCTCTGGTGGGTCTGTCCTGCCGGTGGAACAAGACATACCAGGGATGGTGATGGAGGAGTCTGGGACATTGGCTGAAAGGCATGATTCTGTGAGTGTGACTATGTCAGGCTGTTGCTTGACTAGTCTGTGGGACAGTTCTCCCAATTTTGTCACAAGTTCCCAGATATTAGTGAGGAGGACTTTGCAGGGTTGACTGGCCTGGGCGTGCCTTTGTCATGCCCTAATCCGATGCCTAAGCTGCAGTTGAGAGGTCCATCGGTTTTATTTTGTTCCATTCTAGCGGTTTGATACAACTGAGTGGCTTGCTAGGCCATTTCACAGGGCAGTTAAGAGTCGACCTGTGTTGGTGTGGGACTGGAGTCTCATATAGGCCAGACCAGGTAAGGACGGCAGGTGTCCTTCCCTAAAGGACATTAGAGTCATAGGGGGAGAAATTCAGTATCGCCCCATTTGGGGCGCAATTATCAGCCGGGCGCAAAGATTAGCGCCTGGCGCTAATTATCGCCTCCGACTGCAAACTTGACTTTTATCGCCCCTGGAGGTGATTGGAGCGCTAAATCAGGCGCTACACATCTGTCTTAAGGCGCAAAGGCCGAGGAGCGAGGCGCTACCTCAGAGCGCTGGCGAAGCTCATGTGATGTCAGTCAGCAATGGAACACACACACAATGGCGCGGGCCAGTTCTTAAAGGGGAGGGTTGATCTTGCTTTCCATCCACATCCTGCTCATTGCAGCCTTGAATCTCGGCCTGGAGAGACCTGTACATCAAATCTGCTGGAAAGAACAATGGAGAGTACCAGGGAAAGAGCTCAGAGTGCAGCTCCCACAGTCTCTTCTAAATCGATGCAAGGAAGGGCAAATCAAGATGAACCTGCAAAGTGCTGCTCAGTACCCAAAACTCCTTCACACAGCGTTGAATCTCTCTCTCTGTCTCTCTCTCTCTCTCTCAGAATGCATGGTTCAAAAATGTCACCAACAATAAAAGGCAGGTAGTGGTCGCCTTTAAATAGCGCTCCCCCAGTCCCTTCCTGACTGCAAGCCGCTCCCCTCAACCTGTCATTGCTAGCGGCAGGCGGTAAGGCAGGGGGCGCCACTCAATATCCGCTCCGGGGCGTTGCGCACGCGACTGACGTCACGATCTGCCGGCGCAGGAGATCGTGGCGGTACTGTTTAGCGCCGCCACAAAATGTCTAGTTAATTGCGCGAGCGGCGCAAACATCGCCACGCCCGGGCGCTTGCTGCTTTGCGCCCCATTAGCGCCCTCTTAAGGCTCTAACGGGAGGCGCAACCAACTGAATTTTCCCCCCATAGAGTCATAGGGGTAAAAATTGAGTCGCGCCCCATTTGGGGCGCTAACCTTGCCGGGGCGCTAAAAGTAGCGCCCCGAAAAAATTAGCGGCCCCGCGCCGGAACTTCAGTGGTTGCGCCCCAAGAGGGAAGCGGGGCGCCACTGGAAGCACCCCGCATCCCTCTAGGGGCGCTGCGAGGGAATATCCTGGCGCTACGTGCCGCAGCGCCAGGCGCTGCGGCACGTCGCGCCGCGGTATTGCAGGCCTTCCTTCCCTTTTTAAAGGGGAGGGACCCTGCGCAGCGCGAACCGGGGCCCAGCTGGGCCTCCAGGGATCGGGAGTGCCGGCAAAAGAGCCCGGCACTCAAGAGAAGTGCCGGGCTCTTGGAGCGCAGCCGGCACTTCACGGTGGGGGGGCTTCACGGGGGCCGGGGACAGCAACGGGGGCAGGTGCTGGCAGGCGGCCAGCAACAAAAATGGCCGCCTGCCACCTCCCCTTTAAATATCACCGCCCCGGCCGCACGTACGCCTCCCTGAACCCGTCGGACATAGCGTCTGGCGGTAAATCAGGGGGCGCGACTGAAGATCGCGGCTGGAGCGCGAGCGGGGTGCTGCGCACGGCGATGACGTCATCGCCGGCGGCGCAGCGCCACAGGGCGCTACCGGCTGGCGCCGCCGCTAACCTCCCGCTGAATTTTGCGGGAGGCGTGGGCGGCGCTGCGCCCGGGCGTTAGCTGCTTTACGCCCCATTAGCGCCCTCTTAAGGCGCTAACGGGAGGCGCAAGCAGCTGAATTTTTCCCCCATAGAGTTATACAGCACAGAAAGAGGCCCTTCGGCCCATCGTGTCCACGCCGGCCATCAAGCCCTGTCTATTCTAATCCCATTTTCCAGCACTTGGTCCGTAGCCTTGTATGCTATGGCGTTTCAAGTGCTCATCTAAATGCTTCTTGAATGTTGTGAGGGTTCCTGCCTCTACCACCCTTTCAGGCAGTGAGTTCCAGATTCCAACCACCCTCTGGGTGAAAAAGTTTTTCCTCAAATCCCCTCTAAACCTCCTGCCCCTTACCTTGAAACTATGCCCCCTGGTTATTGACCCCTCTACTAAGGGGAAAAGTTCCTTTCTATCTACCCGATCTATGCCCCTCATAATTTTGTACACCTCAATCAGGTCCCCCCTCAGCCTTCTCTGATCTAAGGAAAACAACCCCAGCCTGTCCAGTCTCTCTTCATAACTGAAGCGCTGCAACCCAGGTAACATCCTGGTGAATCTCCTCTGCACCCTCTCCAATGCAATCACATCCTTCCTATAGTGTGGCGACCAGAACTGCACACAGTATTCCAGCTGTGGCCTAACTAGCGTTTTGTACAGCTCCGTCATAACCTCCCTGCTCTTATATTCTATGCCTCGGCTAATGAAGGCCAGTATCCCATATGCCTTTTTAACCACCTTATCTACCTGTCCTGCTGCCTTCAGGGATCTATGTACATGCACACCAAGGTCCCTCTGATCCTCTGTCCTTCCTAGGGTCCTACCATTCATTAGTGAACCAGTTGGGTTTTTATGGCAATCCAACAGCTTCATGGTCACTTTTACTGGCTTTTTATTCCAGATTTTTAAAACTGAATTCAAATTCTCCAACTGCCAATGGTGGGATTTGAACTCATGCCTCAGGATCATTAATCCAGGAATCTTGATTATTAGTCCAGTAACCGTACCTATAAATACTGGGTTAACGTCCAGCGGGGGCACTCTGATGGGTGCGTATGGCCCTCGCCACCCCGCCATTGTAAAGGGTAGGTGGGCCTCTTTAGCCTTGGTTGAAGCCCTCCCAGGAGAAGGTACTCAAGATAAAAACCATGAGGAAGACAACGGGAAACCACCTCAGCTACTCTTCTATAGTGAGTGGCTCAAGTATCTCATGTGTGAGACTTGAGTTAGAACTTGTGCTAGGGCAGACGGAATGCCACATGGATACAATCAATAGCCTCAACAACCCTTGGGGAATCTGGCAGTTCTGAAAAACTTGATGGCCCTCTCTGTCATCTGTGTGAGAGCACTGTCAAATTGAGCTGTCCTGGCCTTATAGAGGAGTGCACAGCAAATTGGCTGATCTGGCAAAAGTCCCATGTGGTTCCCTGGCATTAAAATTGGGAATTGTGGTCACCTTCTGTGCCACAGTGAGAGCCATCTGTACTGTGGACCTTGGTCACAGATCTGGCTGCAGCAACGAATAGAGCTCCTCCAAAGCTTCACGTCTGTGCAGCCTCCTGAGACACAGCTCCCGGGAAAGGTCTCGGAAAGTGTGCCTGGGCCTATACATCCTGCTGGGTGGGCAGTGCTTGGGATGGTCTGACTCTCCTCTGGTACTGCCTGATTAATCTGTCTTCTCTGACAGCCTCCTGCTGCTCCTCCACTTCTGACATTTAGATGATATAAAGTGCCGTGGTGGACACTCTTTGGGAGTCTGGACCTGATGGGAAGGTCACAAATGTAACACCGCTATTCAAGAAAGGAGGGAGAGAGAAAAACAGGGAACTACAGGCCAGTTAGCCTGACATCAGTCGTCGGGAAAATGCTGGAATCCATTGTTAAGGAAGTGGTAACAGGGCACTTGGAAAATCATAATATGATTGGGCAGAGTCAACATGGTTTTATGAAAGGGAAATCGTGTTTGACAAATTTATTAGAGTTTTTTGAGGATGTAACTAGCAAGGTAGATAAAGGGGAACCAGTGGATGTAGTATATTTGGATTTCCAAAAGACATTCGAAAAGGTGCCACATAAAAGGTTATTACACAAGATAAGGGCTCATGGGGCTGGGGGTAATATCGAGGCATGGATAGAGGTTTGGTTAACGGACAGAAAACAGAGAGTAGGGATAAATGGGTCTTTTTCAGATTGGCAGGCTGTAACTAGTGGGGTACCGCAAGGATCAGTGCTGGGGCCTCAGCTATTTACAATCTATATTAATGACTTAGATGAAGGGACCGAGTGCAATGTATCCAAGTTTGCTGATGATACAAAGCTAGGTGGGACAGTAAGCTGTGAGGAGAACACAAAGGGGTAAAAATTGAGTCGCGCCCCATTTGGGGCGCTAACCTCGCCGGGGCGCGACTTTTAGCGCCCCGAAAAAATTAGCGGCCCCGCGCCGGAACTTCAGTGGTTGCGCCCCAAGAGGGAAGCGGGGCGCCACTGGAAGCACCCCGCATCCCTCTTGGGGCGCTGCGAGTGAATATCCTGGCGCTACGTGCCGCAGCGCCATGCGCTGCGGCACATCGCGCCGCGGTATTGCAGGCCTTCCTCCCCTTCTTAAAGGGGAGGGACCCTGCGCAGCGCGAACCGGGGCCCAGCTGGGCCCCCAGGGATCGGGAGTGCCGGCAAAAGAGCCCGGCACTCAAGAGAAGTGCCGGGCTCTTGGAGCGCAGCCGGCACTTCACGGTGGGGGGGCTTCACGGGGGCCGGGGACAGCAACGGGGGCAGGTGCTGGCAGGCGGCCAGCAACAAAAATGGCCGCCTGCCACCTCCCCTTTAAATATCGCCGCCCCGGCCGCACGTACGCCTCCCTGAACCCGTCGGACATAGCGTCTGGCGGTAAATCAGGGGGCGCGACTGAAGATCACGGCCGGGGCGCGAGCGGGGTGCTGCGCACGGCGATGACGTCATCGCCGGCGGCGCAGCGCCACAGGGCGCTACCGGCTGCCGCCGCCGCTAACCTCCCACTAAATTTTTCGGGAGGCGTGGGCGGCGCTGCGCCCGGGCGTTAGCTGCTTTACGCCCCATTAGCGCCCTCTTAAGGCGCTAACGGGAGGCGCAAGCAGCTGAATTTTTCCCCCAAAGAGTCTGCAAAGGGATAAAGACAGGTTAAATGAGTGGGCAGTAAGGTGGCAGATGGAGTATAATGTGGGGAAATGTGAGGTCATTCACTTTGGTAGGCAGAATAGAAAATCAGAATTTTTTTAAATGGTGAGAAACTATTAGATGTTGGTGTTCAGAGAGATTTAGGTGTCCTGGTACAAGAAACACAGAAAGCTAGCATTCAGGTACAGCAAGCAATAAGCAAGGCAAATGACATGTTGGCCTTTATTGCAAGGGGGTTAGAGTACAAGAGTGAGGAAGTCTTGCTACAATTGTACAGGGCTTTGCTGAGACCACACCTGGAGTACTGTGCACAGTTTTGGTCTCCTTATCTAAGGAAGGATATACTTGCCTTGGAGGTGGTGCAATGAAGGTTCACCAGATTGATTCCTGGGATGAGAGGGTTGTCCTATGAGGAGAGATTGAGTAGATTGGGCCTATACTCTCTGGAGTTTAGAAGAATGAGAGGTGATCTCATTGAAACATATGAGATTCTGAGGGGGGTTGACAGGGTAGATGCTGAGAGGCTGTTTCCCCTGGCTGGAGTGTCTAGAACCAGGGGTCATAGTCTCAGGATAAGGGGCCGGCCATTTAAGGCTGAGGTGAGGAGGAATTTCTTCACTCAGAGGGTGGTGAATCTTTGGAATTCTCTACCCCAGAGGGCTGTGGAGGCTGAGTCTTTGAGTATATTCAAGGCTGAGTTAGATAGATTTTCAGGCACTCAGGGAATTAAGAGATATGGGGATTGGGCAGGAAAGTGGAGTTGAGGTCGAAGATCAGCCATGATCTTATTGAATGGCAGAGCAGGCTCGAAGGGCCGTATGGCCTACTCCTGCTCCTATTTCTTATGTTCTTATGAGTCGCATTGGGAGAAGGTCACACACCTTCTCTTTCAGCCATGGCAGATTTGATACAAAGGTGTAAAAGAGGGAGAAAGTTAAAGGAGTTTACTCCTAAATACCCCAGTGAGGTTCCTAAGGGACTTTCTCACCCTAAGGCTTAGCTCCAGACTCTTATAGGCCCTGACAACATTTATTGAGAGGACATCATCTCCCCCATCCAAACTTCAGGCAAAGATGAGAAGCAGAGAATATGGGGCCCAAGGACCCCACACAGGGAGGTCTTCAGCTCATCTTCAGGAGACTAGTCCACTTCACCTCTTTCCAATTACAGGGGTCATAAACAAAACTACACATGGCTTGAGCAAAAAGGCAACAGTGTGGAAGGACCAAATACATGCAAGCAGAGAAATGCTCAGTGCAAAATAACCACATGTCAACATTCAACAACAACTTGTATTTATATAGCGCCTTTAATGTAGTAAAGCGTCCCAAGGCGCTTCACAGGAGCGCTTATCAGACAAAATTTGACACCGAGCCACATAAGGAGATATTAGGACAGGCGACCACAAGCTTGGTTAAAGAGGTAGGTTTTAAGGAGCATCTTAAAGGAGGAAAGAGAGGTAGAGAGGCGGAGAGGTTTAGGGAGGAGTTCCAGAGCTTAGGGCCTAGGCAGCTGAAGGCAAGGCTGCCAATGGTG
The DNA here is from genome assembly GCA_030390025.1 of Squalus acanthias. Classification (NCBI taxonomy): domain Eukaryota; kingdom Metazoa; phylum Chordata; class Chondrichthyes; order Squaliformes; family Squalidae; genus Squalus; species Squalus acanthias. The sequence continues at coordinate 29,151,185 of CM059451.1, forward strand.
GAGCGATTATAATCAGGGATGCTCAAGAGGGCAGAATTAGAGGAGCGCAGATATCTTTAGAGGCGAGACTAGAGGAGGGGTCTTCACGTGGTGGATCACCGAGCGAGGGCAGGGGGATAGGATGCCACAGGTGCCAGCTCACCGAGGGCGAGATCACAAACTAGCTCTGCTGCAGAGGACTCAGATACTGACTTTGAGGGCCAGGCTACTGAAGAAGGCTGATGGGCATCTACCAGGAAATGCACGGTGCACTGGGCAGCCTGCCAACAAGCTTGTGCATAATGTCGCTGAGCATGGAGGAGTCCAGCTCCAACTTGTGTCAAGGCTTTGCACAGAGCATGGAGACCATTCTATCCAACATGGTGCGAACTGTCAGCTCCATCAACACGACAGTGGTGCCCACCATCATGGAGCCTCTCCTGACAGCTCTCACAGCTGCCATGGAGGCTCAGACAGCTGCCATCTTGGCTCTGGGGGCCAGTGTTGACAGGGCTTCCAGAGAGTCGCCCCTCTCTCCTGCACTCTGTTCTCGAGCAGAGCCCCAGCAGTGCTGAGCTGCAGTCCCAGGAGAGCGGCCTTGGCTCCGTGGGAGAGGCGCCTGTCGTCCTCTCTCAGGGTGAAAGCGTGTCCACTCGCCCACCATTCACTTCGCCAGTGCCCGTGTTAGTACCACACAGCCAGCTGGGCCAGACTGCTCCAACCCAGGCCGAGATGCTGCAGTCTGCAGCCGGGCCCTCAAAGATTGTGGGACTGTTGGTGTATTGGGGAGGGGAGGAATGGCTCAGGTGAAGCTCCCTTGGATGAGCTGCTCTCGGAGAGCTGCTTTTCCTCCTCTTCATGCTCCTCCACTTCCTGCATTTGTTGCTGCCCAGGTGGAGCAGCATGAAAAGGAGGAAGAGCAATGGACACAACCAGGAGCAACTGAGGAAAGTGCGACAGACCAGAGACAACTGTCAAACTCTGAGGGGCTGGAGCCATGAAGACCCCGGGCTGCAGTGTTGTGATAAGGGCTGGTCCCTCATGATGGTAAAGTTATGGAGCATGCAGCAGACATCCACAAATCTGGATGCCCGCTCAGGGGTGCAAGTCTCCTCCGGAACGGTCCAGGCAGCGGAAGCGTACTTGAGGATGCCGATTGTTTGCTTGATGATGTTCCTTGTGGCAGCATGGCTCTCGATGTCGGCCTGCTCTGTCTCTGTGCCCGGGTTCCCGACAGGAGTCATGAGCCATGTCCAGAAGACATATACCTTGTTGCCCAGTAGCCAGCCTGTACCTTGGCGGCCTGGTTGGAATAAAGGTGGCACAGAGGACTGGGGTAGGATGAATGAACCATGACTGCTGCTGGGATAGCGGGCACAGCCCTGCATGATGCTCTGTCTGTGGTCACAAACCAGCTGTACGCTGAGGCAGTGGAATCCCTTTCTGTTGATAAAGATGCCAGGCTGGTGATGGGAAACATGCAAGGCAATGTGGGTGCGGTCTGTGGCACCCTTGCTCCCCGGGGAAACCCACCATGCGGGCAAAACCTCGTGCTCTCTCATCCTGCTTCACTCTGTCCCTGGGGAAGGAGATGTAGGTGTTCCCCCTGGTGTAGAGAGTCTCGGTGACCTCCCTGATACAGTGGTGGACTGCGAACTGTGAGATGTTGCTAATGTTAGCTGTGGCAGCCTGAAAGGAGCCTTTTGCATAGCAGTTAAGGTCCACGGTGACCCTGACAGCCACAGGCAGTGCTGTCCAGGCCCTGGTGCGAGGCTGGAGTTGTGGCTGCAGCAGATGACTGAGCTCGGTGACAGCCTCCTAGGTGAAGCGAAGGCACCTCAGACATTGCTCCTCACGGAAGTTCAGGTCGGAGAAGTTCTCCCTGTGGGTGTGGCCTCTTGCACAGTGCCCGCCTCCTCCTCCCTCTTGTCCCAGCTGCTCCTGCTCTCTCCTGCCTCCTTCTAGCCCCAAAGATGGCCCTACCAGACCACGCACGACTGGAATAAACTCTTTCCAAAGGAGACAAAAGTAGTGCAGCACCAGCACAAAGTTGTTCCCAGATGCCTGAAATGCACCAGCATGTGCTACAGTGTTCGCCAAAGCACAAAGCACCCCTCAGGGACAGACTGGGGGCATTGGGGCTATGATTTCTCTACACACTGTTCCTGGGTTTTCTACTAATTGAGTACACTTGCAAACTCACCAGTGTGATCACAACATTAAGCACATCAAGTACATAGACAGCAGGGGAGTGCATGATAAGGGAGAATACGAAGAGATTAGGAGAGAAGTCAAAAAAACAATTAGGAAGGCAAAGAGGAACTATGAAATTAAATTATCAAGGAACGTAAAACAAAATAGTAAAATATTTTACAGGCACATCAATAAAAAAAGGAAGGTTGGGATGGGAATAGGGCCATTAAGGGATAGTCAGGATAATACCACAGGTAACGATAGAGAGATGGCAGAAATATTAAATCATTATTTTGTTTCAGTATTTACCAGGGAGATAGAACAGGTGGGCATGACATTGGATGATTAGATTAGTAATGAGATAAGTGCATTTAAAATAAAAAAAGGGGATATATTAAATAAACTAATCAAACTCAAAGGGCAACACGGTGGCATAGTGGTTAGCACTGGTGCTTCACAGCGCCAGGGACCCGGGTTCGAATCTGACCTCGGGTGACTGTCTGTGTGGAGTTTGCACATTCTCCCCGTGTCTGCGTGGGTTTCCTCCGGGTGCTCCGGTTTCCTCCCACAGTCCAAAAATGTGCGGGTTAGGTTGATTTGGCTATGATAAATTGACCCTTAGTGTTAGGGGGGGATTAAATATGTGGAGTTATGGGGATAGGATGGGATATGTTTGGGGGAATTAAATACGTGGGGTTATGGGGGTAGGGTGAGATATGTGTACTGTGGGGATTAAAGCAGGGGACAGGGTACTGGATTTGGATGATCAGCCATGATCGTGTTGAATGGTGGAGCAGGCTCGAATGGCCTACTCCTGCTCCTAGATTCTATGTTTCTATGATAAAACCCCTGGTCCGGATGGATTGCATCCATGCATTTTAAAAGAATCTAGGGAAGAGATAGCAGAGGCATTACTGCACATATTTAATAATTCGTTAGAAAAAGGTGTAGTGCCAGAGGATTGGCTGATAGCTAACGTAATACCTATATTTAAGAAGGGGGATAGAACATGTCCAGGGAATTATAGACCAGTCAGCTTAACATCGGTGGTAGGAAAAATAATGGAACCCCTACTAAAGGAGAAAATAGAAGAACATCTAAAAACCAAAAACATAGCAATGAATAGTCAGCATGGATTTCAAAAGGGAAAGTCTTGCTTGACCAACCTCATTGAATTTTTTGAAGAGGTAACAGAGAGAGTAGACAATGGTAATGCAGTAGATGTAGATGTAATTTATCTGGATTTTCAAAAGGCCTTCGATAAGGTACCCCATAATAGACTGATGAACAAGGTCAGAGAATGCAGAGTCAGGGGAGAAGTAGCAGAATGGATTGCTGGCTAGCTTCAAGACAGAAAGCAGAGAGATGGGGTAAAAGGTAACTATTCACAGTGGCAGAAGGTGAGTCGTGGTGTTAACGATTTAGACTTTGGAATCAAAAGCACAATTTCTAAATTTGCGGATGATGCCAAATTTGGGGGGGGGGGAAGAGAGTCAATACTGAGGAGGACTGCAACAAATTACAGGAGGACATTAATAAACTTGCAGAATGGCATATAATTGGCAAATGAAGTTCAACACAGATAAATGTGAGGTATTACATTTTGGTAGGAAGAATAGGGAGGTCACTTATCACTTGGAGGGTGCGAGTCCAGGTGAGGTAGAGGAACAAAGGGATCTCGGAGTACAAATACACAAATCACTAAAAGTTGCAAGGCCATAAAAAAAAAGCAAACCAAGCACTAGGGTTTATTTCTAGAGGTATAGAATTGAAAAGTAGGGAAGTTATGCTGATACAATAGCAAAATACTGCGGATGCTGGAAATCCGAATTAACAACAGAAAACGCTGGAAAAACTCAGCAGGCCAGGCAACATCCGTGGAGAGAGAAACAGAGTTAACGTTTCAGGTCGAAGACCTTTCGTCAGAAGTTATGCTGAACCTGTATTGAACCTTGGTTAGGCCACACTTAGAGTACAGTTCTGGTCGGCATATTATAAAAAGGATATAGAGGCACTGGAGAGGGTGCAGAGATGATTTACAAGGATGACACCAGAAATGCGAGGGTATACATATCAGGAAAGGATGAAAAAAGAAGGCTGAGGGATGACCTAATAGAGGTCTTTAAAATTCTGAAAGGTTTTGATAGAGTGGATACAGAGAGAATGTTTCCACTTGTGGGGAAGAGCATAACTAGAGGCCATCAATATAAGATAGTCACCAAGAAATCCAATAGGGAATTCAGAAGAAACTTCTTTACCCAGAGAGTGGTGAGAATGGAACTCGCTACCAGAGGGAGTGGTTGAAGCGAATAGTATAGATGCATTTAAGGGGAGGCTAGACAAGCATATGAGGGAGAAGGGAATAGAGGGTTATGCTGATAGATTTAGATGAGGAAAGACGGGAGGAGGCTCGAGTGGAGCCGAATGGCCTGTTTCTGTGCCGTATATCCTGTGTAATCCTATGTAACCACAACCGTGTGTGGTTTATAGATAAGGTTATCTAGTAAACAGGAACCCTTAGTTTGGAGAGAATGTCATTCACATTAACACTGCTCTCTGCTCCAGCTACCGTTTGGTACTGATGCACACCTGTGAAAGAAGCAGTGTAAATATTCAAGTATATTCAGCAGGACTGTTAAGTAATAAGTGGACAAGTGTGTTATTTCATTAATAATAGAATTTTAAATTCATACTTTTTGCAATTTAAAGCATGTTTTGATCCGTTGGGCAAGGCCAGGTACAACATGCTGCTTATATTTCCTTCACTGGAGGAAGGAAAAGAAACTTACTTCAGTTCTTCTTCACAAATTATTATCTAAGATCTGAAACGGATGTAAAGCATGATGGGGGTTTGAAATATCTCACTTCCTCATAGGCAGAGAGGCTGAGAGTAGACCAGGGGCAACCTGACACAAGCCAGACAGACAGACAGACAGACAGACACAGAGCCGGAGTGAAAGAAGGCAGGTGCAATGGCTGAGACACCGAGTAAAGCTGGAGGAGCTGGACTGTTTGCCAAACACGTACAAAAGAGGTTCATGAGAGCACAAGAAATGGTAACAAATCCTTTTCCTCCATGTTACGTTCAAATCTAGATTGTTTAAAACTTGCACAAATGATTCGACTGCTTTCCATGTTGTCCCAGGTGTCTGACTTTGTCTGGTTGGTTTTCCCATTACCTTTAGTAATTGTTCCAATTTGCTGGCAGATTCAGTACAAAGGAGGATGCCCTTATCTGATGAGCTCATTCTTGTTATATGATTCGAATTACTTTTAGTCTGCATGTAGCTTGACAACGAACATTTCCTGGTGTAAAACTGTATCTAAAATATAGATATTTTTAAAAAAAGAACGAATTGAATAAACTCATTTTTTTTTGCCCTGGAGCTGACACAAGGGTTAATCTGTTGTAAGAGTTAGTTTATTGCTCAGTATGGTGTTTGATGCGGTCGCAGGGCGAGCAAAGCGGATGTTTAGATGTGAAACTTCACTGCCAGCTTCAAGTCCAAAGAAAATTCTTTTTTTTGACTTTCAATTCTGACCCTGGCATCGCTGGTTAAACCTGACACAGTCTCCAGTCACACTCAATGAGCTGAAAAATCCACAAGCCATTCCTTTTCTCGGTTTTTGAAAGCTGCTTTCTGTTCAGCTGCCTCTCTGCGTTAAGGAAGGCGGACGAGCATCGATTGGCCAACGAAGGTTAACAGGAGAAGTGGTGCATGTTGTGGTCGGAGCAGAGTCACAGGATGTTGGCTGCCGGCTGCAATATCTCAGAGCTGGTAGCAGAGACCTCGCGCCGCAGCACTTGTCAAGGTCGCCCAGCGAGCTGCTTGCAGGGGCCTCCCGAGGCTCTCGGTGGATTGTTCCTGCCCCACATTCTGAGCGGCTGCCCCTGTTTTTAACGGTGGTCGCGGCGGTGGAAGCAGGCTGAGGCTTTGCTCCAGGCTGAGATCAGGATGTGGAACATTCTCCCTTCCCCCGACCTCACACGAGCTCGGAAATACTGGTCTGTACGAGACCGCCTCAGGCAGTGTCGCTGGCACGGGGTCTTGGAGAGGCAGGGCCATTTTGGGCTATCGGCTGTGTCTTTCAGAAGGTGACCAACACGCTGCCACACGATTTTCAATCCAAAGGGATAGAAAATCGTCCGATAACGCGATGGCCATTTCCCCCTTCAGCCAACAGCACAAACTCCAAAAATCAGCTGCGCTGTTTGTTAAGCTGCCATGTTTGTAACACGGAGAAATAATTGCCAGTTGCGTACTCTGCCCCCTCCAAAAACCAAGGGGGCCAGCAGCTCCCTGAGGGTAAGTGCGGTCGGTACACAATGTTCAGTGTGATGATTTGCTGTGAGATTGTAACACACTCTGAGCCTCAAAGAGGGGCCTACTTTTCAAACTTTGCTGCAGTCAGCTTATCCAAGTAGGCCCCAAGCCTCAGCTCTCGTTGTTTCATTGACGGATTGAAGATTTGGCTCCCCAGACATGCCCTGCAAAAGCTCTCGTTGCTCGGTTTCCTCAGCTTCCCTGAAGGTGCTGACTCCTCACTGGGGTACGGGCTCCTTGGGTGCCAGCTGGCCTCTGGTACCTCCCCCCAAGTGGCCGTTCTTCGTGTGTCAGCCCAGACACTAAGGGGCTCATTCTGACTTTGTGCGACAGTGTAAAGTGGGCGATAGTGAAGCGGCAGCACGTTTCACACCTCTCCGGAGGAAATAAAAACGAGGAGAGATGTAAAACAGGCTGCCGATTCACCCTGGCCTGTAATACACGAAATGCCAACAGTCAGTATATGCCCCTTAGGCTATTCAATTGTGGGGGAATCAGAGTGGAGACTGATTCTGTCCTCACCACACACACACACGCAGAGTGGGGGGCGGGCGGGGGGGTCATTTTCAATTCTGGCAGGGGTATAAAACAGACGGTCGCTGATCACCTGCTTGGGAGACACCTCGCCCGAGCTTCCTCTCCATTGTGGATAGGGGCGACTAACCCGCACCACCAGTTTTTGACCCACGCCCAAATTGAAAACTCCCCACCCCCCAGCACTCCCCAGGGGTGCACAGGTGAGTTCTAGCCCCCTCAATGATACCTCGGCTCATTCCGCACAGGCGAGGGATGGCACATGCTGCCCTCCTGCTGACTCAGTGCCACTTCTCGCGCTGGATTCACTCGCTCAGCCATTAGCTAAGCCCCAGCACTCCAAGTTCACATATCAGGTTCGGCATTCTCCTGGCGAGGCCCCACCCCATCACCTCAGCACCAACAGCCACCGTTACTTTTCAGTTCTTTCCTCCTTTTATTTTCCTTAATTTAAGCCCACTCAGCATTTGTTAAAGAACAAGAAACTTGCAACCCCAGCAGACATTGCTGCCAGCTGCCAATCCCAGCAGACATTGCACTAGACTGCCAATTCCAGCAGACATTGCGCCCAGCTGCCAATCCCAGCAGACATTGCGCCCGACTGCAAATCACCAGCACAGATTGCTCCATACTGCTAACTCCAGCAGATATTGCTCCCGACTGCCAATCCCCAGCAGATATTGCACTAGACTGTCAATCCCCAGCAGATATTGTTCTCAACTGTCAATCCCCAGCAGATATTGTTCTCAACTGTCAATCCCCAGCAGACATTGCACTAGACTGTCAATCCCCAGCAGATATTGTTCTCAACTGTCACTCCCCAGCAGATATTGCACTAGACTGTCAATCCCCAGCAGATATTGCACTAGACTGTCAATCCCCAGCAGATATTGTACTAGACTGTCAATTCCCAGCAGATATTGCACTAGACTGTCAATCCCCAGCAGGTTTTGTTCTCAACTGTCAATCCCCAGCAGACATTGCACTAGACTGTCAATCCCCAGCAGATATTGCACTAGACTGTCAATCCCCAGCAGATATTGCACTAGACTGTCAATCCCCAGTAGATATTGTTCTCAACTGTCAATCCCCAGCAGATATTGCACTAGACTGTCAATCCCCAGCAGATATTGCACTAGACTATCAATCCCCAGCAGATATTGCACTAGACTGTCAATCCCCAGCAGATATTGCACTAGGCTGTCAATCCCCAGCAGATATTGCACTAGACTGTCAATCCCCAGCAGACATTGCACTAGACTGTTAATCCCCAGCAGATATTGCACTAGACTGTCAATCCCCAGCAGATATTGCACTAGACTGTCAATCCCCAGTAGATATTGTTCTCAACTGTCAATCCCCAGCAGATATTGCACTAGACTGTCAATCCCCAGCAGATATTGCACTAGACTGTCAATCCCCAGCAGATATTGCACTAGACTGTCAATCCCCAGCAGATATTGCACTCGGCTGTCAATCCCCAGCAGATATTGCACTAGACTGTCAATCCCCAGCAGATATTGCACTAGACTGTCAATCCCCAGCAGATATTGCACTAGACTGTCAATCCCCAGCAGATATTGCACTAGACTGTCAATCCCCAGCAGATATTGCACTAGACTGTCAATCCCCAGCAGATATTGCACTAGACTGTCAATCCCCAGCAGATATTGCACTAGACTGCCAATCCCCAGCAGATATTGCACTAGACTGTCAATCCCCAGCAGATATTGCACTAGACTGCCAATCCCCAGCAGATATTGCACTAGGCTGTCAATCCCCAGCAGATATTGAACTAGACTGTCAATCCCCAGCAGATATTGCACTAGACTGTCAATCCCCAGCAGATATTGCACTAGACTGTCAATCCCCAGCAGATATTGCACTAGACTGTCAATCCCCAGCAGATATTGCACTAGGCTGTCAATCCCCAGCAGATATTGCACTAGATTGTCAATCCCCAGCAGATATTGCACTAGACTGTCAATCCCCAGCAGATATTGCAGTAGACTGTCAATCCCCAGCAGATATTGCACTAGACTGTCAATCCCCAGCAGATATTGCACTAGACTGTCAATCCCCAGCAGATATTGCACTAGACTGTCAATCCCCAGTAGATATTGCACTAGACTGCCAATTCCAGCAGATATTGCACTAGACTGCCAATCCCCAGCAGATATTGCACTAGACTGTCAATCCCCAGCAGATATGGCACTAGACTGTCAATCCCCAGCAGATATTGCACTAGACTGTCAATCCCCAGCAGATATTGCACTAGACTGCCAATTCCAGCAGATATTGCACTAGACTGCCAATCCCCAGCAGATATTGCACTAGGCTGTCAATCCCCAGCAGATATTGCACTAGACTGCCAATCCCCAGTAGATATTGCACTAGCCTGTCAATCCGCAGCAGATATTGCACTAGACTGTCAATCCCCAGCAGATATTGCACTAGACTGTCAATCCCCAGCAGATATTGCACTAGACTGCCAATTCCAGCAGATATTGCACTAGACTGTCAATCCCCAGCAGATATTGCACTAGACTGCCAATTCCAGCAGATATTGCACTAGACTGCCAATCCCCAGCAGATGTTGCACTAGAATGTCAATCCCCAGCAGATATTGCACTAGACTGTCAATCCCCAGCAGATATTGCACTAGATTGCCAATCCCCAGCAGATATTGCAATAGACTGCCAATTCCAGCAGATATTGCACTAGACTGTCAATCCCCAGCAGATATTGCACTAGACTGCCAATTCCAGCAGATATTGCACTAGACTGCCAATCCCCAGCAGATATTGCACTAGACTGTCAATCCCCAGCAGATATTGCACTAGACTGCCAATTCCAGCAGATATTGCACTAGACTGCCAATCCCCAGCAGATGTTGCAGTAGACTGTCAATCCCCAGCAGATATTGCACTAGACTGTCAATCCCCAGCAGATATTGCACTAGACTGCCAATTCCAGCAGATATTGCACTAGACTGTCAATCCCCAGCAGATATTTCACTAGACTGCCAATTCCAGCAGATATTGCACTAGACTGTCAATCCCCAGCAGATATTGCACTAGACTGTCAATCCCCAGCAGATATTGCACTAGACTGTCAATCCCCAGCAGATATTGCACTAGACTGTCAATCCCCAGCAGATATTTCACTAGACTGCCAATTCCAGCAGATATTGCACTAGACTGTCAATCCCCAGCAGATATTGCACTAGACTGTCAATCCCCAGCAGATATTGCACTAGACTGTCAATCCCCAGCAGATATTGCACTAGACTGTCAATCCCCAGCAGATATTGCACTAGACTGCCAATTCCAGCAGATATTGCACTAGACTGTCAATCCCCAGCAGATATTGCACTAGACTGTCAATCCCCAGCAGATATTGCACAAGACTGTCAATCCCCAGCAGATATTGCACTAGACTGTCAATCCCCAGCAGATATTGCACTAGACTGCCAATTCCAGCAGATATTGCACTAGACTGTCAATCCCCAGCAGATATTGCACTAGACTGTCAATCCCCAGCAGATATTGCACTAGACTGTCAATCCCCAGCAGATATTGCACTAGGCTGTCAATTCCAGCAGATATTGCACTAGACTGCCAATCCCCAGTAGACATTACTCCAGACTGTCGACCCCCCCAGCAGACATGCTGCAGAATGTTAACAGGGAGACTAGCTACTTAACTGCCATTGCGAGCTTACCTGCAGCTGAGCCTGTGTCCTGGGAATAACGCTGTAGTTTGAAGCTCAGAAAATGATCACCTCAGCTTCAGTACTGGATTATTAGCTGCAATTATTATCTTTTCGGAGTTTCAGCAAGTTTACCTAGATCACTGAGCCACGCCTGTTAATTGTTACTTCATTGGTCTTGACCTATATATAGGCAGGATTCAGATTTATTGCTGCACTTTTTTACCCAGTGAAGGAATTATTCTCCAATAAATTAGCTTAGTTATCTATTAGGGAATTATCCATATTTGGGCTTTCGCTGATTTACTGGTAACTGTTTCTGTTTTCTGATTGGAGGAATCCTTTATTCTTTTTGTTGCCTGGCGATTATCTGTTTAACAAACAATTAATGCGAATTTCATTCATGTACAGTGTAGGTTCAGATCAATAAAATTAGTTCTTTTTTTCCCTCCAACTTTGTTATCAAGCCTTCCCTGCTGAGGTGCACTACCCTCTCTTCCCTCATTGTTGCTATGGAGATGGAAGTGCAAGGGTCAATCTGCCACCTTCAAAAGCCAGGCCCAGGAATCTTGGTTTGGAGAAAACAGAATGTAAATGTGAGCGGCCATTTCTGCCTCCATTTTTATTTGTTGCATGTTGGCAGTTGGCGCTCTTATTGTTTAGTGGGCTTGTGGCCTGTGGCATTCTGGCACACCCAGGCAAGGTGCTGATAGTCCTTCTCTAAAGGGAGTTACCAGCGCCAGCAGGGCTGCCATTCAGAGGGAGTGTCGGACCTGCATGTTCGAGCATGGTTTGTGAACCTTCAGTTCACTGGCTCACTATGTCCCTGAGAAGACCACATTCACAGGGAGTCTCACCAGTTTGGTGCAGAGAGGATTTGTTGATCTAAAACCAAGGTTCTTCAGGAGAAAGTGATCATGTGGTGCTGAGCCACCTCCCTTCCCTCTTTCTGCTATCAGTTCGAACACTGGAGGAGTGAAGTGAGGCTACCGCTCAATCTGTCATCTGATCAGTTACGGGATCCTTCAAACATCTTTTTAACCAATATTCTTTGCAAAGCTAGTTTCACTTGCTGCAAATGCCAGTTCATTAGACTATCTCCAAATCAACAACACAGAATGTTGGTGCCCCCCATATTTGAGCAGAAAACAGAAAAGTGATGCTTGTGAATGTGTGTGAAACCAACTCTACAAAAGCTGGTGCTGAATAGAAACCGCACCCATTCTCTGTCTTATGCAGAAATTGCATCAATGTAGTAAAGTCTTCTTGCCTGGTCATAAAACCATTTGTACTCCCATGCAATGTCAATACAATTCCTCCAGTGTCCATCCAACATTGCAGGAGTGAACTTTTCTGACTTGTCTCTCCCATTGAACTGATAGTTGGGAGGCTCTTGATTGAGATAGACTGACATCTCATTGGGATTTTTGAAGAACTCCCTGGGCAACCAATCCTACAGGGGCTTTTCCTTGCCTATGCTCAATTTCTACCTTCTGTAGTTGGGAGGGAGAAATGAGAAGTTCTGTGGAACACAAACATAGACTCCAGCTCACCTTCCCTCGATTGTGGTTGGACTGGTGCTCTGAGTGTGTTTTCCTACCTCTTGACAATTTTATGTGGGACAATGGAGAAATTTTGCTGTTGGCCCTGGACATTGTTGGGTAGGTGATCAATCATCAAAACTGCTCCTTAGATACGTCATGGAAAGCTACTATATGGCTTTTTTATTGGAGTGTTGGTAGTCCTAAAGGCCTTCTGTGCTTATCTCACACTAGGGAAAGTAATGACAGGTCTATAGTCCCTTGTACACAACCTTTATACCTTCTAATCGGTTTTATATCTGAGTGGAGAATTACCTTGCTCAATGTTAAGGGTCTAAACCACCTACTAAAAGGAAGAAAGTGTTCAGAAGGTTCAATACTTCCTCAGCACTATTCAGGACTCTTGTACTTTGAGTAACCACACCTTGTTATTTTCTCTTGATGCCAAGAAGACTTTTGACTGGGTTGAACGGAACAGTCTTCAAAGAGGGTTGGAAGCAATGGGATTTGGTGCAAGCTTTATCCAGCTGGTGTCCTCTTTTATTCAAATCTCTGACCCTGTGTCCTCACCAATGGAATGATATCTGCCAGCTTTGATCTTTTCCAATGCACGGGACAACTTTTCCTTTCAAGGGCAGGGTGTTGCAGTAGGTTAGACACTGGCTTTTCACCTCTGTGACCAGGGTTCAGATCAAAGCTCTGCAGTCCTGTCACATCCAGTCATGAACGGTGGTGGACCATTAAACAACTAACGGGAGGAGGAGGCTCCATGAATATCCCCATCCTCAACGATGGCAGAGCCCAGCATGTGAGTGCAAAAGACAAGGCAGAAGCATTCGCAGCCATCTTCAGCCAGAGGTGCTGAGTGGATGCTCTTTCTTGGCCTCCTCCTGAAGACCTGTGCTCCAGAACTAGCCGCGCCCCTAGCCAAGTTGTCCCAGTACAACACTTGCCCACAATGTAGAAAATTGGCCAGGTATGTCCTGTATGATGTAATTGGCATTACAGAGACATGGTTGCAGGGTAACCAAAGCTGGGAACTGAATGTTCCAGGGTACTCAACATTTAGGAAAGATAGACAAAAAGGAAAAGGAGGTGGTATAGCGCTGTTAATAAGGGATGAGATCGGTACGGTAGAGATAAAAGATCTTGGCTTGGCAGATCGTGATGTAGAACTGGAATCAGTTTGGGTGGAGCTAAGAAACAGCAAAGGGCGGAAAACATTGGAGGGAGTTATGTCTAGGCCACAATAGTGATAATGTAGGGCACAGTATCAATCAAGAGAGTAGAAGTGCATGTAACAAGGGCAATACGGTAATCATGGGGGACTTTAATCTATATATTGACTGGGCAAATCAAATTACCACTAATGGTGTGGAGGAAGAATTCTTGGAATGCATGCGAGATGGTTTCCTGGATCAGTATGTGGAGGAACCAACCAGGGAACAGGCTATTCTGGATCTGGTACTGTGTAATGAGAAAGGGCTAATCAATAATCTTGTGATAAAGGGGCCTTTAGGGACAAGTGACCATAATATGATTGAATTTTACATTAAGTTTGAGAGTGATGTAGTCCAATCTGAAACTAAGGTCTTCAATCTAAACAGAGGAAACTACAAGGGTATGAGGGACAAGTTGGCCATGGTAGATTGGGAGACTACACTAAAAGGTATGAAGGTGGACATACAATGGCTAACATTCAAGGAAATAATGCATAATTTGCAACAAACATATATTCCTCTAGGGCATAAAAACCCAAAAGGAAAAGTGATCCAACCATGGCTAACAAAAGAAATTAAAGCTAGTATTAAGTCAAAGGAGGAAGATTATAAAGTTGCCAGAAAAAGCGGTCAGCCTGAGGATTGGGATCTTTTTAGAAATCAGCAAAGGGGGACCAAGAAATTGATAAAGAAAGGGAAAATGGAATATGAGCACAAACTAGCGAAAAATATTAAAAAAACGGATTGTAAAAGCTTCTATAGGTATGTGAAAAGGAAAAGACTGGCGAAGGTAAATGTAGGTCCTTTACAGTCAGAGACGGGAGAATTTATAATGGGGAATGAGGAAATGGCAGAGAAATTAAATAAATACTTTGTTTCTGTCTTCACGGAGGAAATTTAACACATAAGTGTGAAGTGAAACAATTTGGTGGGAAAAATGAGGAGAGACAAATGAGGAGAGTGCAGGAACAGAGAGGCCTGGGAATGTACATGCACAAATCTTTGGCAGGACAAGTTGAGAAAGCTGTTAAAAAAGCATAAGGGATCCTGGGCTTTATTAACAGAGGAGTAGAGTACAAAAGCAAGAAGTTATGCTAAACTTTTATAAAACACTGGGTAGGTCTCATCTGGAGAATCATGTTCAATTCTGGACACTACACTTTAGGAAGGATGTCAAGGCCTTAGTGAGGGGGCAGAAGAGATTGACCAGAATGATTCCAGGGGATGAGGGACTTCAGTTATGTGGGGAGACTGGAGAAGCTGGGGTTGTTCTCCTTAGAGCAGAGAAGGTTAAGAGGAGATTTAATAGAGGTGTTCAAAATCATGAAGGGTTTGATAGAGTAAATAAGGAGAAACTGTTTCCAGTGGCAGAAGGGTTGGTAACCAGAGGACACAGATTAAAGGTGATTGACAAAAGAACCAGAGGTGACATGAGGAAAACTTTTTTACACAGCGAGTTGTTGTGATCTGGAATGTGCTGCCTGAAAGGGCGGTGGAAGCAGATTCAATAGTAACTTTCAAAAGAGATTTGGATAAATACTTGAAGGGAAAAAAATTACAGGGCTTTGGGGAAAGAGCGGGGGAGTTGGACTAATTGGAGAGCTCTACCAAAGAGCCGGCACAGGCACGATGGGCCGAATGGCCTCCTTTTGTGCTGTATCATTCTATGGTTCTATGAGTCTATGATGGACACAAGAGCTAAGTTCCAGAGGTAAGGTTAAAGTGACTGCCCTTGACATCAAGGCAGCATTTGACTAAGTGTGGCATCAAGGAGCCTGAGTAAAACTGAAGTCAATGGGGATCAGGCAAGAAAATCTCCAGTGGCTGGAGTCATTCCTAGCGAAGATGTTTGTGGTCGTTGGAGGCCAATCATCTCAGCCCCAGGACATCACTGCAAGAGTTCCTCAGGGCAGTGTCCTAGGCCCAATCATCTCCAGCTGCTTCATTAATGACCAGAAGTGGGAATGTTCGCTGAAGATTGCACAGTATCCAGCTCCATTCGCAATTCCTCAGATAATGAAGCAGTCCATGCCCGCATGCAGCAAGCCCTGGACAATATCCAGGCTTAGGCTGATAAGTGGCAACTAACATTCGCGTCACACAAGTGCCAGGCAATGACTATCTACAACAAGAGAGAGTCTAACCACCTCCCCATGACATTCAATGGCATTACCATCATCGAATCCTCCACCATTAACATCCTGGGGATCACCATTGACCAGAAACTTAACTGGACCAGCCATATAAATGCTGTGGCTACAAGAGCAGGTCATAGTCTGGGTATTCTGTAGCAAGTGACTCACCTCCTGACTCCCCAAAGGCTTTCCACCATCTACAAGGCACAAGTAAGGAGTGTGATGGAATGCTCTCCACTTGCCTGGATGAGTGCAGCTCCAACAACACTCAAGAAGCTCGACACCATCCAGGACAAAGGAGCCCGCTTGATTGGCACCCCATCCACCACCTTAAACATTCACTCCCTCCACCACCGGCGTACCGTGGCTGCAGTGTACCATCTACAAGATGCACTGCAGCAACTCGCCAAGGCTTTTTCGGCAGCACCTCCCAAACCCGCGACCTCTTCCACCTAGAAGAACAAGGGCAGCAGGCGCATGGAAACACCACCACCTCCAAGTTCACCTCCAAGTCACACACCATCCTGACTTGGAAATATATTGCCATTCCCTCATCGTTGCTGGGTCAAAACCCTGGAACTCCCTCCGTAACAGCACTGTGGGAGTACCTTCACCACACGGACTGCAGCGGTTCAAGAAGGCGGCTCACCATCACCTTCTCAGCGGCAACTAGGGATGGGCAATAAATCAAACGCAAATTACTGCGGATGCTGGAAATCTGAAATAAAAACAAAAAATGCTGGAAACACTCAGCAGGTCAGGCAGCATCTGTGGAGAGAGAAACAGAGTTAACGTTTCAGGTCGATGACCCTTCATCAGAACTGGGCAATAAATGCCGCCTTGCCAGCGATGCCCACCTCCCGAGAATGAATTTAAAAACATGAAAATGTCACATTAGCACAGTCAGGGATGCTCTTCTGAGGTGAAAGCAGAGATCATTGTTGGAGAGAACCAGAGAAACCTTTACTTTACATCCAACCAGTGCCATCCTGAACAGGGAGGTGCTTGACACTGGCGCTGAGTGCCTGATGTGGGAAAGTTTTCCATTTCTCAATGCTAACATCCTTCACACCCCAGCACAAATATTCATTTATTGAGTTTCTGTCAGAGTTGAAATGCAATGATAGCCAGCCCAAGACTATGGGCCTTGATGGTCGGCTACCACCTAATAACTTGGCCTTCTGTCTATCGTGATGGAGTGCCACTGGGGTAAAATATTGTGAGAATGCAGATTCCTCAAGATTTGGGGTCCCATGTAGACCTTTCTTACCACACTCAGGTTATTCATGAAGGCCTCAGCTTGATGGGGACACTTGGTCTTTCGAAAATGACCATACTTACTTACTTAGTTGGTCTTTTTGAAATGCTCTTGATCTCGCTATCTAGAAACACCTTAAAATGGTAACTGTCCTATCACAGTTAACACAGCAAACGTCCTCAAACTGAGTTGAGCTGCCATTAACTTTCTGGCAGGGTCATACTTGAAATGTCTTTTACATTGGGCACCACACCTCAGGAAGGATAGATTGGCCTTGGAGGGGGGGCAGCGCAGGTTCACCAGAATGATACTGGGGCTTAGAGGGTTAAATTACGAGGACAGGTTGCGTAAACATGGCTGGCATTCAATTGAGTTTAGAAGATTACGGGGCGAGGTGTTTAAAATGTTAAAAGGATTCGATAGGGTAGATACAGAGAAACTATTTCCTCTGGTGGGGGGAGTCCAGAACAAGGGAACATAATCTTAAAATTAGAGCCAGGCCATTGAGGGGTGAAGTCAGGAAGCACTTTTTCACACAAAGGGTAGTGGAAATCTGGAACTCTCTGCCCCAAAAGGCTGTAGATGCTGGAGGACAATTGGAGCTTTCAAGACTGAGATGGATAGGTTGTTATTTGGTAAGTGTATCAAGGGATATGGAGCTAAGGCAGGTAAATGGAGTTGAGGTACGATCAGCCCTGATCTAATTGAATGACGGAGCAGGCTCGTGGGGCTGAATATCTCACTCATGTTTCTATGGTCCTATTTCAATGACCTCAAACATGACTCGTACTTCATTGGGTTTATGCTGTGGATCGCCATGAAGAATGAATGCTGCAAACTAATATCACTAATCTTCCTTATATCAGGTGCCACATGCCTTGCACAAAATTCAGGTCTGATCCCAATGTCTGGGCAAGGACTGCACATACATTCCATTTGACAACCACAGGCCCCTCTGCCATTTCTCTCAGTTTAACCCAGACATTCTCCCCTCTGAGGAAACAAGATTAAAATGTTGGTTTAACAAAGGCTTCAACTACTATCCCAAGCCCTTGATGATGGATAGGTCTTTCTGATTGTCTTTAAAAAGCCCTTGAGATGCCACCAGGTTTGCTGTTGCCTTTACAAGCCTTTCATTCATTTATTGGAGTGTTGGTAGTCCTAAAGGCCTTCTGTGCTTATCTCACACTAGGGAAAGTAATGACAGGTCTATAGTCCCTTGTACACAACCTTTATACCTTCTAATTGGTTTTATATCTGAGTGGAGAATTACCTTGCTCAATGTTAAGGGTCTAAACCACCTACTAAAAGGAAGAAAGTGTTCAGAAGGTTCAATACTTCCTCAGCACTATTCAGGACTCTTGTACTTTGAGTAACCACACCTTGTTATTTTCTCTTGATGCCAAGAAGACTTTTGACTGGGTTGAACGGAACAGTCTTCAAAGAGGGTTGGAAGCAATGGGATTTGGTGCAAGCTTTATCCAGCTGGTGTCCTCTTTTATTCAAATCTCTGACCCTGTGTCCTCACCAATGGAATGATAGCTGCCAGCTTTGTCCAATGGGAAGCATTCTGAAGTTTTGTTGCATGGCCCACAGTTTCCCAGGGTGGGGGAAAGGAGATGTTCGATAACCTAAATATATTTATTGCTTCAGGGCAACTCAAATGTGACCTTTACTGACCGTATTCTTCAGAAAATACAAATGAATACCCATAAAGTGACAATGCTTCTAGCCAATACCTACTTCAAATTTCCTTTACACATCCAATGCTGAGGTTCCACCAGCAATTAGGTCTCATTTCATTGCCCTGGGAGAACTGATTACTTGGACAGACATGCATTATCATTTCTACATACCTCGAGCTTAACCCAGTTGATCCCCCGTGTAGTATGTTCCAATCTTGGTTTTACAAATGCTTACCCAAGGTCCTCTACAATAAAACAATTTGTTCATCTGAATCACTCTGAAAAGTACTGCACCTTTAGGGTACTAATCCCTATTGTTACCGTTAGGTTTCCCATTGGCTGCCATTCCTCCTTAGAACAGCTTGAATCTTGGGCCCGCTCATGAAATTGGTGTTTCTCTTTAGTACTCACAATAAGGGCAGTGATCTCTCTTTTTTACATCAACACTGTATCCATCAACCCAGAGAGCTACAACCCAGTGAGAGAGGGTTGTGATCCATCACTAACTTTACATATAGGATATACGGCACAGAAACAGGCCATTCGGTCCAACCAGTCCATGCCGGCGTTTATACTCCACACGAGCCTCCTCCCGTCTTTCCTCATCTAACTCTATCAGCATAACTCTTTATTCCTTTCTCCCTCATGTATTTATCCAACCTCCCCTTAAATGCATCGATACGATTGGCTTCACCCACTCCCTGTGGTAGCGAGTTCCACATTCTCACCACTCTCTGGGTAAAGAAGTTTCTTCTGAATTCCTTATTGGATTTCTTGGTGACTATCTTATATTGATAGCCTCTAGTTATGCTCTTCCCCACAAGTGGAAACACTCTCTCTGTATCCACTCTATCAAAACCTTGCATGATTTTAAAGACCTCTATTAGGTCACCCCTCGGCCTTCTATTTTCAAGAGAAAAGAGCCCCAGCCTGTTTATCCTTTCCTGATAGGTATAACATAGAAACATAGAAACATAGAAGATAGGAGCAGGAGTAGGCCATTCGGCCCCTCGAGCCTGCTCCGCCATTCGATGAGATCATGGCTGATCATCCAAACTCAGTACCCTGTACCTGCCTTCTCCCTATATCCCTTGATACCTTTAGCTTTAAGAAATATATCTAACTCATTCTTGAATATATTTAATGACTTGGCCTCAACTACCTTCTGTGGTAGAGAATTCCACAGGTTCACCACTCTCTGGGTGAAGAAATTCTTCCTCATTTCTGTCCGAAATGGCTTACCCCTTATCCTTAGATTATGACCCCTGGTTCTGGACTCTCCGACCATCGGGAACATTCTTCCTGCATCTAGTTTGTCCAGACCTGTCAGAATTTTATATGTTTCGATGAGTTTCCCTCTCATTCTTCTATACTCCAGCGAGTATAAGCCCAATCGACCCAATCTCTCCTCATATGTCATTCCTGCCATCCCAGGTATCAGCCTTGTGAATCTTCGTTGAACTCCTTCCATGGCAAGAACAACCTTCCTCAGATAAGGCGACCAAAACTGCACACAGTACTCAAAGTGTGGTCTCACCAAGGCCCTGTACAACTGCAGCAAGACATCCCTGTTCCTATACTCAAACCCTTTCGCTATGAAGGCCAACATACCATTTGCCTTCTTCACCGCCTGCTGCACCTGCATGCTTACCTTCAGCGACTGGTGCACAAGGACACCCAGGTCTCGTTGCACTTCCCCTTCTCCCAATCTATTGCCATTCAGATAATAGCCTGCCTTTCTGTTTTTGACACCAAAGTGGATAACCTCGCATTTATCCACGTTATATTGCATCTGCCATGCTTCTGCCCAATCACCCAACCTGTCCAAATCATCCTGGAGTTTCTCAGTATCCTCCTCGGAGCACACACGCCCACCCAGCTTTGTGTCATCTGCAAACTTGGAGATATTACATTTAGTTCCCTTATCCAGATCATTAATGTATATTGTGAATAGCTGGGGTCCAAGGACCGAACCCTGCGGTATCCCACTAGTCACAGCCTGCCACTCGGAAAAAGACCCATTAATTCGTATTCTCTGCTTTCTGTCCGCCAACCAGTTCTCTATCCAAGTCAATACCTTGCCCCCAATCCCATGTGCCTTAACTTTACACGCTAATCTCTTATGCGGGACCTTATCGAAAGCCTTTTGAAAGTCCAAATACACCACATCTACTGGTTCTCCCTTATCTATTTTCCCAGTTACATCCTCAAAAAATTCCAGTAGATTAGTCAAGCACGATTTACCTTTTGTAAATTCATGTTGACTTTGTCCGATCCTGTCACTGTTTTTCAAGTGCTCAGCTATTACATCCTTTATAATGGACTCTAGCATTTTCCCCACTACCGATGTAATTCCCCACTTTCTCTCTACCACCCTTTTTGAATAGTGGGGTAACATTAGCTACCCTCCAATCCATGGGTACAGCTCCAGATTCCATCGAATGTTGGAAGATGATCAGCAATGCATCTACTATTTCTAGGGCCACTTCCTTAAGTACCCTAGGATGTAGATTATCAGGCCCTGGGGATTTATCGGCCTTCAATCCCGTCAATTTCCCTAACACCATTTCCCTACAAATACTGATTTCTTTCAGTTCCTCCCTTTCATCAGACCCTATGTTCTCCAACATCTCTGGGAGGTTATTTGTGTCCTCCTTTGTGAAGACAGAACCAAAATATGCATTTAATTGGTCTGCCATTTCTTTGTTCCCCATTATAACTTCCCCCGCTTCTGACTGCAAGGGACCTACACTTGATTTCACTAATCTTTTTCTCTTCACATATCTATAAAAGCTCTTACAGTCAGTTTTTATGTTCCCTGAAAGCTTACTTTCATATTCTATTTTCCCCTTCTTAATTAATCCCTTTGTCCTCCTTTGTTGAATCCTAAACTGCTCCCAATCCTCAGGGTTACCACTTTTTCTGGCCAATGTATATGCCCTCTCCTTGGATCTTATGCTATCCCTAATTTCCCTTGTTAGCCATGGTTGAGTCACCCTTTTTGTTTTATTCTTATGCCACACTGGGATGAACAAATTCTGTAGTTCATCCAAGCAATCTTTGAATGTTTGCCATTGCCTATCCACCGTCAACCCTTTGAGTGACATTCCCCAATCAATCCTACCCAATTCGCACCTCATACCATCGTAGTTTCCTTTATTTAAATTCAGGACCCTAGTCTCTGATTCAACTACTTCACTCTCCATCCTAATGAAGAATTCTATCACATTATGATCACTCTGATCCAAGGGGCCTCGTACAACAAGATTGCTAATTAATCCTTTCTCGTTACATAATACCCAGTCTAAGATGGCCTGATCTCTGGTTGGTTCCTCGACATATTGTTCCAGAAAACCATCCCGTAAACATTCTAGGAATTCCTCCTCCACAGTATTTTTACTAATTTGGTTAGCCCAATCTATATGTAAATTAAAGTCACCCATGATGACTGCTCGGGAAAGGTTGGATCCAATGGATCAAATAAGACATTTGTGATCCATCACTGACTTGGATCCAATGAGAGTTGTGGTCCATCCGTACAATTCTAGATCTAGCCTGTGCTCTAACTGCCTCAGGAATGTTGTAGTGGGACAGTGTAAAGGGAGCTTTACTCTGTATCTACCCATGCTGTAACTGCCCTGGGAGTGTTTGATGGGGCAGTGTAGAGGGAGCTTTACTCTGTATCTAACCCATGCTGTACCTGCCCTGGGAGTGTTTGATGAGACAGTGTAGAGGGAGCTTTACTCTGTATCTAACCCGTGCTGTACCTGCCCTGGGAGTGTTTGATGAGACAGTGTAGAGGGAGCTTTACTCTGTATCTAACCCGTGCTGTACCTGCCCTGGGAGTGTTTGATGGGACAGTGTAGAGGGAGCTTTACTCTATATCTAACCCGTGCTCTACCTGCCCTGGGAGTGTTTGACGGGACAGTGTAGAGGGAGCTTTACTCTGTATCTAACCCGTGCTGTCCCTGCCCTGGGAGTGTTTGATGGGACAGTGTAGAGGGAGCTTTACTCTGTATCTAACTTGTGCTGTACCTGACCTTGGAGTGTTTGATGGGACAGTGTAGAGGGAGCTTTACTCTGTATCTTACCCTGTGCTGTCCCTGCCCTGCGAGTGTTTGATGGGACAGTGTAGAGGTAGCTTTACTCTGTATCTGACCCTGTGCTGTACCTGCCCTGGGAGTGTTTGATGGGGCAGTGTAGAGGGAGCTTTCCTCTGTATCTAACCCCGTGCTGTACCTGCCCTGGGAGTGTTTGATGGGGCAGTGTCGAGGGAGCTTTACTCTGTATCTAACCCGTGCTGTCCCTGCCCTGGGAGTGTTTGATGGGACAGTGTAGAGGGAGCTTTACTCTGTATCTAACCTGTGCTGTACCTGCCCTAGGAGTGTTTGATGGGACAGTGTAGAGGGAGCTTTACTCTGTATCTAACCAGTGCTGTACCTGCCCTGGGAGTGTTTGATGGGACAGTGTAGAGGGAGCTTTACTCTGTATCTAACCTGTGCTGTACCTGCCCTGGGAGTGTTTGATGGGACAGTGTAGAGGGAGCTTTACTCTGTATCTAACCTGTGCTGCACCTGCCCTGGGAGTGTTTGATGGGACAGTGAAGAGGGAGCTTTACTCTGTATCTAACCTGTGCTGTACCTGCCCTGGGAGTGTTTGATGGGGCAGTGTGGAGGGAGCTTTACTCTGTATCTGTGTACCTGGTATGTGAGGTGTCGCATTGCCCGACTGTGTCACACAAGAAAGAAGGTTCAGTTTAAAAAGGAGAGGTTAAGTAACTCTTTTCTAACTCTGGACCTACCTGGCAGGACTTTAGAACCATGGAAGAAAGTTTTTCTACATCAGGGAGGAAGCATACGCTGCAAAAGTCGGTGTGAAGTTGAGTTTGTGAAGGAGTTGAGTTCAAATCTATGAGAGTCACAGAGCTGTTGGTTGGGGACGTGCTGAGTCACAGATTGAGCACATGGGGTTCCTTTCGTCAAGACCAAACAGAAACAATATTTGAATGTGAAGTTCAGGAGCTCGTGGAATGTTGCTCAACTGGTTCTGATGATCAAAGCCCTCAGAACACACTTCCCTCCACTGCCCCTGCAGAGAAGCAGGGATCCCCTTGTATTCGTTCCTGGAACTTGTTCTTATTTTTTGCCTGTTTTTTTCTGAGCAATGAGATTCCAGGGTCATTAAGGAACTGAAGCTCAGTACAGGACAGGGCCTGCCAGCCCGCTCTGTGTGAGTCGGACAGGCCCTTTCTAACCTGGCAGTTTTCTTTCTGGAAGAGAAACCCAGTTTTCCTGCTCCTGTGACTCATGATCGGAGACTCGGATTGTCCTGGAGTCCCCACGAATTAAAGATTAAATTCCTGGACACGACTGCGAGCAACACCAGGGTGAAAAATCAACAGGAATTCTCAAAAAGATTATTGATCGGTGAATCAGATCTCTCTTATTATCGGCTTCGAGTATGTTTCATACATTCCTGGAGTCTCTATAGCCCGCCCGCTGCTTGGAATGGCAATCCCCCTTTCCCCATTGCCATTCCCCCTTTCCCCACCGCGATTCCCCCCTTGCCCCACTGCCATTCCCTCCTATTCCCACTGCCATTCCCTCCTATTCCCACTGTCTTTCCCTCCTATTCCCACTGCCGTTCCCCTCCTATTCCCACTGCCATTCCCTCCTATTCCCACTGCCATTCCCTCCTATTCCCACTGCCATTCCCTCCTATTCCCACTGCCATTCCCTCCTATTCCCACTGCCATTCCTCTCCTATTCCCACTGACATTCCTCTCCTATTCCCACTGACATTCCCCTCATATCCCACTGACCTTCCTCTCCTATTCCCACTGACATTCCTCTCCTATTCCCACTGACATTCCTCTCCTATCCCACTGACATTCCCCTCCTATCCCCACTGACATTCCTCTCCTATCCCACTGACATTCCCCTCCTATCCCCACTGATATTCCTCTCCTATCCCACTGACATTCCTCTCCTATCCCACTGACATTCCCCTCCTATCCCACTGACATTCCCCTCCTATCCCCACTGACATTCCTCTCCTATCCCACTGACATTCCCCTCCTATCCCCACTGATATTCCTCTCCTATCCCACTGACATTCCTCTCCTATCCCACTGACATTCCCCTCCTATCCCACTGATATTCCTCTCCTATCCCACTGACATTCCCCTCCTATTCCCACTGACATTCCCCTCCTATTCCCACTGACATTCCTCTCCTATCCCCACTGACATTCCTCTCCTATTCCCACTGACATTCCGCTCCTATTCCCACTGACATTCCTCTCCTATCCCACTGATATTCCTTTCCTATTCCCACTGACATTCCTCTCCTATCCCCACTGACATTCCTCTCCTATCCCACTGACATTCCTCTCCTATCCCACTGATATTCCTTTCCTATTCCCACTGACATTCCTCTCCTATCCCACTGACATTCCTCTCCTATCCCACTGACATTCCCCTCCTATCCCCACTGATATTCCTCTCCTATCCCACTGACATTCCTCTCCTATCCCACTGACATTCCCCTCCTATCCCACTGATATTCCTCTCCTATCCCACTGACATTCCCCTCCTATTCCCACTGACATTCCCCTCCTATTCCCACTGACATTCCTCTCCTATCCCCACTGACATTCCTCTCCTATTCCCACTGACATTCCGCTCCTATTCCCACTGACATTCCTCTCCTATCCCACTGATATTCCTTTCCTATTCCCACTGACATTCCTCTCCTATCCCCACTGACATTCCTCTCCTATCCCACTGACATTCCTCTCCTATCCCACTGATATTCCTTTCCTATTCCCACTGACATTCCTCTCCTATCCCACTGACATTCCTCTCCTATTCCCACTGACATTCCCCTCCTATCCCACTGACATTCCTCTCCTATCCCACTGACATTCCTCTCCTATTCCCACTGACATTCCTCTCCTATCCCCACTGACATTCCTCTCCTATCCCACTGACATTCCTCTCCTATCCCACTGACATTCCTCTCCTATCCCACTGACATTCCTCTCCTATTCCCACTGACATTCCTCTCCTATCCCCACTGACATTCCTCTCCTATCCCACTGACATTCCCCTCCTATCCCACTGACATTCCCCTCCTATTGCCACTGACATTCCTCTCCTATCCCACTGACATTCCTCTCCTATCCCACTGACATTCCTCTCCTATCCCCACTGACATTCCCCTCCTATTCCCACTGACATTCCTCTCCTATCCCCACTGACATTCCTCTCCTATCCCACTGACATTCCGCTCCTATTCCCACTGACATTCCTCTCCTATCCCACTGATATTCCTTTCCTATTCCCACTGACATTCCTCTCCTATCCCCACTGACATTCCTCTCCTATCCCACTGACATTCCTCTCCTATCCCACTGATATTCCTTTCCTATTCCCACTGACATTCCTCTCCTATCCCACTGACATTCCTCTCCTATTCCCACTGACATTCCCCTCCTATCCCACTGACATTCCTCTCCTATCCCACTGACATTCCTCTCCTATTCCCACTGACATTCCTCTCCTATCCCCACTGACATTCCTCTCCAATCCCACTGACATTCCTCTCCTATCCCACTGACATTCCTCTCCTATCCCACTGACATTCCTCTCCTATTCCCACTGACATTCCTCTCCTATCCCCACTGACATTCCTCTCCTATCCCACTGACATTCCACTCCTATCCCACTGACATTCCCCTCCTATTGCCACTGACATTCCTCTCCTATCCCACTGACATTCCTCTCCTATCCCACTGACATTCCTCTCCTATCCCCACTGACATTCCTCTCCTATCCACTGATATTCCTTTCCTATCCCACTGACATTCCTCTCCTATCCCACTGACATTCCTCTCTATCCCACTGAATTCCTCTCCTATTCCCACTGACATTCCTCTCCTATTCCCACTGACATTCCTCTCCTATCCCACTGACATTCCTCACCTATCCCACTGATATTCCTTTCCTATTCCCACTGACATTCCTCTCCTATTCCCACTGACATTCCCCTCCTATTCCCACTGACATTCCTCTCCTATCCCACTGACATTCCTCTCCTATCCCCACTGACATTCCTCTCCTATTCCCACTGACATTCCTCTCCTATTCCCACTGACATTCCTCTCCTATCCCACTGACATTCCTCTCCTCTTCCCACTGACATTCCTCTCCTATTCCCACTGACATTCCTCTCCTATCCCACTGATATTCCTTTCCTATTCCCACTGACATTCCTCTCATATTCCCACTGACATTCCTCTCCTATCCCACTGACATTCCTCTCCTATCCCACTGATATTCCTTTCCTATCCCACTGACATTCCTCTCCTATCCCACTGACATTCCTCTCCTATTCCCACTGACATTCCTCTCCTATTCCCACTGACATTCCTCTCCTATCCCACTGATATTCCTTTCCTATTCCCACTGACATTCCTCTCCTATCCCACTGACATTCCTCTCCTATCCCACTGACATTCCTCTCCTATCCCACTGACATTCCTCTCCTATCCCCACTGACATTCCTCTCCTATCCCACTGACATTCCTCTCCTATCCCACTGACATTCCTCTCCTATTCCCACTGACATTCCCCTCCTATCCCACTGATATTCCTCTCCTATCCACTGACATTCCTCTCCTATTCCCACTGACATTCCTCTCCTATCCCACTGACATTCCTCTCCTATCCCACTGACATTCCTCTCCTATCCCACTGACATTCCTCTCCTATCCCACTGACATTCCTCTCCTATCCCACTGACATTCCTCTCCTATCCACTGACATTCCTCTCCTATTCCCACTGACATTCCTCTCCTATTCCCACTGACATTCCTCCTCCTATCCCACTGACATTCCTCTCCTATCCACTGACATTCCCTCCTATCCCACTGACATTCCTCTCCTATCCCACTGACATTCCCTCTCCTATCCACTGACATTCCCCTCCTATCCCACTGACATTCCTCTCCTATCCCACTGACATTCCCTCCTATTCCCACTGACATTCCTCTCCTATCCCACTGACATTCCCTCCTATCCCACTGACATTCCCCTCCTATCCCACTGACATTCCTCTCCTATCCCACTGACATTCCCTCCTATCCCACTGACATTCCTCTCCTATCCCACTGATATTCCTCTCCTATTCCCACTGACATTCCTCTCCTATCCCACTGACATTCCTCTCCTATCCCACTGACATTCCTCTCCTATCCCCACTGACATTCCTCTCCTATCCCCACTGACATTCCTCTCATATCCCACTGACATTCCTCTCCTATTCCCACTGACATTCCTCTCCTATTCCCACTGACATTCCTCTCCTATTCCCACTGACATTCCTCTCCTATCCCACTGACATTCCTCTCCTATCCCACTGACATTCCCCTCCTATCCCACTGACATTCCTCTCCTATCCCACTGACATTCCTCTCCTATCCCACTGACATTCCCCTCCTATCCCACTGACATTCCTCTCCTATCCCACTGACATTCCCTCCTATTCCCACTGACATTCCTCTCCTATCCCACTGACATTCCCTCCTATTCCCACTGACATTCCCCTCCTATCCACTGACATTCCTCTCCTATCCCACTGACATTCCTCCTATCCCCACTGACATTCCTCTCCTATCCCACTGATATTCCTCTCCTATCCCACTGACATTCCTCTCCTATCCCCACTGACATTCCCCTCCTATCCCACTGACATTCCCCTCCTATCCCACTGACATTCCCTCCTATCCCCACTGATATTCCCCTCCTATTCCCACTGACATTCCCCTCCTATCCCACTGACATTCCTCTCCTATTCCCACTGACATTCCCCTCCTATCCCACTGACATTCCTCTCCTATCCCACTGACATTCCCTCCTATCCCCACTGACATTCCTCTCCTATCCCACTGATATTCCTCTCCTATCCCACTGACATTCCCTCCTATCCCACTGACATTCCTCTCCTATCCCACTGATATTCCTCTCCTATTCCCACTGACATTCCTCTCCTATCCCACTGACATTCCTCTCCTATCCCACTGACATTCCTCTCCTATCCCCACTGACATTCCTCTCCTATCCCCACTGACATTCCTCTCCTATCCCACTGACATTCCTCTCCTATCCCCACTGACATTCCTCTCCTATTCCCACTGACATTCCTCTCTATTCCCACTGACATTCCTCTCCTATCCCACTGACATTCCTCTCCTATCCCACTGACATTCCTCTCCTATCCCACTGACATTCCTCTCCTATTCCACTGACATTCCTCTCCTATCCCACTGACATTCCCTCTCCTATCCCACTGACATTCCTCTCCTATCCCACTGACATTCCTCTCCTATCCCACTGACATTCCTCTCCTATCCCACTGACATTCCCTCCTATCCCACTGACATTCCCCTCCTATCCCACTGACATTCCCCTCCTATCCCACTGACATTCCTCTCCTATCCCACTGACATTCCTCTCCTATCCCACTGACATTCCTCTCCTATCCCACTGACATTCCTCTCCTATTCCCACTGACATTCCCCTCCTATCCCACTGACATTCCTCTCCTATCCCACTGACATTCCTCTCCTATCCCACTGACATTCCCCTCCTATCCCACTGATATTCCTCTCCTATCCCACTGACATTCCCCTCTATTCCCACTGTCATTCCTCTCCTATTCCCACTTTCATTCCTCTCCTATTCCCACTGACATTCCTCTCCTATCCCACTGACATTCCTCTCCTATCCCACTGACATTCCTCTCCTATCCCACTGACATTCCTCTCCTATCCCACTGACATTCCTCTCCTATCCCACTGACATTCCTCTCCTATCCCACTGACATTCCTCTCCTATCCACTGACATTCCTCTCCTATCCCACTGACATTCCTCTCCTATCCCACTGACATTCCTCTCCTATCCCACTGACATTCCTCTCCTATCCCACTGACATTCCTCTCCTATCCCACTGACATTCCTCTCCTATCCCACTGACATTCCCCTCCTATCCCACTGACATTCCCCTCCTATCCCAATGTCATTCCCCTCCTATCCCACTGTCATTCCCCTCCTATTCCCACTGACATTCCTCTCCTATCCCACTGTCATTCCCCTCCTATCCCACTGACATTCCCCTCCTATTCCCACTGACATTCCCCTCCTATCCCACTGACATTCCTCTCCTATCCCACTGACATTCCTCTCCTATCCCACTGACATTCCTCTCCTATCCCACTGACATTCCCCTCCTATTCCCACTGACATTCCCCTCCTATCCCAATGACATTCCTCTTCTATCCCCACTGGCATTCCCCTCCTATTCCCACTGTCATTCCTCTCCTATTCCCACTGACATTCCTCTCCTATCCCCACTGACATTCCTCTCTATTCCCACTGACATTCCTCTCCTATTCCCACTGACATTCCTCTCCTATTCCCACTGACATTCCTCTCCTATCCCCACTGACATTCCTCTCCTATTCCACTGACATTCCCCTCCTATCCCCACTGACATTCTTCTCCTATCCCCACTGACATTCCTCTCCTATCCCCACTGACATTCCTCTCCTATCCCCACTGACATTCCTCTCCTATCCCACTGTCATTCCTCTCCTATCCCACTGACATTCCCCTCCTATTCCCACTGACATTCCTCTCCTATCCCACTGTCATTCCTCTCCTATCCCACTGACATTCCCCTCCTATCCCACTGACATTCCCCTCCTATCCCACTGACATTCCCCTCCTATTCCCACTGACATTCCTCTCCAATCCCACTGACATTCCCTCCTATTCCCACTGACATTCCTCTCCTATCCCACTGACATTCCTCTCCTATCCCCACTGACATTCCCCTCCTATCCCACTGACATTCCTCTCCTATCCCCACTGACATTCCCTCCTATCCCACTGACATTCCCCTCCTATCCCCACTGACATTCCCTCCTATTCCCACTGACATTCCTCTCCTATCCCACTGACATTCCCCTCCTATTCCCACTGGCATTCCTCTCCTATCCCACTGACATTCCCTCCTATCCCACTGACATTCCCCTCCTATCCCACTGACATTCCCTCCTATCCCCACTGATATTCCCTCCTATTCCCACTGACATTCCTCTCCTATCCCACTGACATTCCCCTCCTATTCCCACTGTCATTCCTCTCCTATTCCCACTGACATTCCTCTCCTATCCCACTGTCATTCCTCTCCTATCCCAGTGACATTCTCTCCTATTCCACTGACATTCCTCTCCTATTCCCACTGACATTCCTCTCCTATCCCACTGACATTCCCCTCCTATTCCCACTGACATTCCCCTCCTATTCCCACTGACATTCCTCTCCAATCCCACTGACATTCCCTCCTATTCCCACTGACATTCCTCTCCTATCCCACTGACATTCCTCTCCTATCCCCACTGACATTCCCCTCCTATCCCACTGACATTCCTCTCCTATCCCCACTGACATTCCCCTCCTATCCCACTGACATTCCTCTCCTATCCCACTGACATTCCTCTCCTATCCCACTGACATTCCCCTCCTATCCCACTGATATTCCTCTCCTATCCCACTGACATTCCCTCCTATTCCCACTTTCATTCCTCTCCTATTCCCACTTACATTCCTCTCCTATTCCCACTGACATTCCTCTCCTATCCCCATGACATTCCTCTCTATTCCCACTGACATTCCTCTCCTATCCACTGACATTCCTCTCTATCCCACTGACATTCCTCTCCTATCCCACTGTCATTCCTCTCCTATCCCACTGACATTCCCTCTCCTATTCCACTGACATTCCTCTCCTATCCCCACTGACATTCCTCTCCTATCCACTGACATTCCTCTCTATCCCACTGACATTCTACTCCTATCCCACTGACATTCCTCTCCTATCCACTGACATTCCCCTCCTATCCCACTGACATTCCCCTCCTATCCCAATGTCATTCCCCTCCTATCCCACTGTCATTCCCCTCCTATTCCCACTGACATTCCTCTCCTATCCCACTGTCATTCCCTCTATCCCATGACATTCCCCTCCTATTCCCACTGACATTCCCCTCCTATCCCCACTGACATTCCTCTCCTATCCCACTGACATTCCTCTCCTATCCCACTGACATTCCTCTCCTATTCCCACTGACATTCCCCTCCTATTCCCACTGACATTCCCCTCCTATCCCAATGACATTCCTCTTCTATCCCCACTGGCATTCCCCTCCTATTCCCACTGTCATTCCTCTCCTATTCCCACTGACATTCCTCTCCTATCCCCACTGACATTCCTCTCCTATTCCCACTGACATTCCTCTCCTATTCCCACTGACATTCCTCTCCTATTCCCACTGACATTCCTCTCCTATCCCCACTGACATTCCTCTCCTATTCCCACTGACATTCCCCTCCTATCCCCACTGACATTCTTCTCCTATCCCCACTGACATTCCTCTCCTATCCCCACTGACATTCCTCTCCTATCCCCACTGACATTCCTCTCCTATTCCCACTGTCATTCCTCTCCTATCCCACTGACATTCCCCTCCTATTCCCACTGACATTCCTCTCCTATCCCCACTGTCATTCCTCTCCTATCCCACTGACATTCCCCTCCTATCCCACTGACATTCCCCTCCTATTCCCACTGACATTCCCCTCCTATTCCCACTGACATTCCTCTCCAATCCCACTGACATTCCCCTCCTATTCCCACTGACATTCCTCTCCTATCCCACTGACATTCCTCTCCTATCCCCACTGACATT
This sequence comes from Squalus acanthias, assembly GCA_030390025.1. Lineage (NCBI taxonomy): Eukaryota > Metazoa > Chordata > Chondrichthyes > Squaliformes > Squalidae > Squalus > Squalus acanthias. The sequence continues at coordinate 29,183,579 of CM059451.1, forward strand.
CCCCTCCTATCCCACTGACATTCCTCTCCTATCCCCACTGACATTCCCCTCCTATCCCACTGACATTCCCCTCCTATCCCCACTGACATTCCCCTCCTATTCCCACTGTCATTCCTCTCCTATCCCACTGACATTCCCCTCCTATTCCCACTGGCATTCCTCTCCTATCCCCACTGACATTCCCCTCCTATCCCACTGACATTCCCCTCCTATCCCACTGACATTCCCTCCTATCCCCACTGATATTCCCCTCCTATTCCCACTGACATTCCCCTCCTATCCCACTGACATTCCCCTCCTATTCCCACTGTCATTCCTCTCCTATTCCACTGACATTCCTCTCCTATCCCACTGTCATTCCTCTCCTATCCCAGTGACATTCCTCTCCTATTCCCACTGACATTCCTCTCCTATTCCACTGACATTCCTCTCCTATCCCACTGACATTCCCCTCCTATTCCCACTGACATTCCCCTCCTATTCCCACTGACATTCCCTCTCCAATCCCACTGACATTCCCCTCCTATTCCCACTGACATTCTCTCCTATCCCACTGACATTCCTCTCCTATCCCCACTGACATTCCCCTCCTATCCCACTGACATTCCTCTCCTATCCCCACTGACATTCCCCTCCTATCCCACTGACATTCCTCTCCTATCCTATCCCTGACATTCCTTCTCCTTCCCACTGACATTCCCCTCCTATCCCCACTGATATTCCTCTCCTATCCCACTGACATTCCCTCCTATTCCCACTTTCATTCCTCTCCTATTCCCACTTTCATTCCTCTCCTATTCCCACTGACATTCCTCTCCTATCCCACTGACATTCCTCTCCTATCCCACTGACATTCCTCTCCTATCCCACTGACATTCCTCTCCTATCCCACTGACATTCCTCTCCTATCCCACTGTCATTCCTCTCCTATCCCACTGACATTCCTCTCCTATTCCCACTGACATTCCTCTCCTATCCCCACTGACATTCCTCTCCTATCCCACTGACATTCCTCTCCTATCCCACTGACATTCTACTCCTATCCCACTGACATTCCTCTCCTATCCACTGACATTCCCCTCCTATCCCACTGACATTCCCCTCCTATCCCAATGTCATTCCCCTCCTATCCCACTGTCATTCCCCTCCTATTCCCACTGACATTCCTCTCCTATCCCACTGTCATTCCCTCCTATCCCACTGACATTCCCCTCCTATTCCCACTGACATTCCCTCCTATCCCACTGACATTCCTCTCCTATCCCACTGACATTCCTCTCCTATCCCACTGACATTCCTCTCCTATCCCACTGACATTCCCCTCCTATTCCCACTGACATTCCCCTCCTATCCCACTGACATTCCTCTCTATCCCACTGGCATTCCCTCCTATTCCCACTGTCATTCCTCTCCTATCCCACTGACATTCCTCTCCTATCCCACTGACATTCCTCTCCTATCCCACTGACATTCCTCTCCTATTCCCACTGACATTCCTCTCCTATTCCCACTGACATTCCTCTCCTATCCCACTGACATTCCTCTCCTATCCCACTGACATTCCTCTCCTATCCCACTGACATTCCTCTCCTATCCCACTGACATTCCTCTCCTATCCCACTGACATTCCTCTCCTATCCCACTGTCATTCCTCTCCTATCCCACTGACATTCCCTCCTATTCCCACTGACATTCCTCTCCTATCCCCACTGTCATTCCTCTCCTATCCCACTGACATTCCCCTCCTATCCCACTGACATTCCCTCCTATTCCCACTGACATTCCCCTCCTATTCCCACTGACATTCCTCTCCAATCCCACTGACATTCCCCTCCTATTCCCACTGACATTCCTCTCCTATCCCACTGACATTCCTCTCCTATCCCCACTGACATTCCCCTCCTATCCCACTGACATTCCTCTCCTATCCCCACTGACATTCCCCTCCTATCCCACTGACATTCCCCTCCTATCCCCACTGACATTCCCCTCCTATTCCCACTGTCATTCCTCTCCTATCCCACTGACATTCCCCTCCTATTCCCACTGGCATTCCTCTCCTATCCCCACTGACATTCCCCTCCTATCCCACTGACATTCCCCTCCTATCCCACTGACATTCCCTCCTATCCCCACTGATATTCCCCTCCTATTCCCACTGACATTCCCCTCCTATCCCACTGACATTCCCCTCCTATTCCCACTGTCATTCCTCTCCTATTCCCACTGACATTCCTCTCCTATCCCACTGTCATTCCTCTCCTATCCCAGTGACATTCCTCTCCTATTCCCACTGACATTCCTCTCCTATTCCCACTGACATTCCCCTCCTATCCCACTGACATTCCCCTCCTATTCCCACTGACATTCCCCTCCTATTCCCACTGACATTCCTCTCCAATCCCACTGACATTCCCCTCCTATTCCCACTGACATTCCTCTCCTATCCCACTGACATTCCTCTCCTATCCCCACTGACATTCCCCTCCTATCCCACTGACATTCCTCTCCTATCCCCACTGACATTCCCCTCCTATCCCACTGACATTCCCCTCCTATCCCCACTGACATTCCCCTCCTATTCCCACTGACATTCCTCTCCTATCCCACTGACATTCCCCTCCTATTCCCACTGGCATTCCTCTCCTATCCCCACTGACATTCCCCTCCTATCCCACTGACATTCCCCTCCTATCCCACTGACATTCCCTCCTATCCCCACTGATATTCCCCTCCTATTCCCACTGACATTCCCCTCCTATCCCACTGACATTCCTCTCCTATTCCCACTGACATTCCTCTCCTATCCCACTGTCATTCCTCTCCTATCCCAGTGACATTCCTCTCCTATTCCCACTGACATTCCTCTCCTATTCCCACTGACATTCCCCTCCTATCCCCACTGACATTCCCCTCCTTTTCGGTGAGCTGACCCACCTTTCACTGAGTCAAATTGCAGCGGGTATTGTGTGTAATTGTCTTTCTCTCAGCAGAGAAGTGTATGATTGAGCAAGTTCTGAAGTTAATGCTAACACTGAGAATCAGCTCGGCACCTTACCAACCAATGACACAAAATGCATCTGACACGTCATCGCATGGAAAGCCTGAGCGCTACCTCATCATTCATTCATTTTCTGGAAGACATTCCAGCCATTTCATTCATAATTACACAAAGTTATTTCTTATGCCGAATATGTCTATGAACTCCAAATTCAGAGCTGCTGCCTTGAAGTTGTAAGTGAGAATTAGTTCAAGTTATGAATAAGCTACTGATTAAAAAGCCATACATTTATTTAGTACATGATCACATCTCTGAAAAAATTCAAAGCACTTCATGTACAATGTATTACATTTTCAGTGTACACACTGTTATTATGTAGGCTAATAAGGCCACCATAATATGCACAGCAAGATCCCACAAACAGTAATGAAATGAATGAGCAGTTTTCATTGGCGTTGCTTGCTGGAAGAATGTCGACCAGAACACCAGGAAAACTCCCTGCTCTTCAAATAGTGCCATTGTACATCCACCTGAGTCAGTTTAATGTCTCATCTGAAAGATGGCACCTCAGACAGTGCAGCGCTCCCTCAGCACTGCACTGGGAGTCTCAGGCCTGGATTTTTGTGCTCAAGTCTCTGGAGTGGGGCTCGAACCCACAACCTTCTGACTCAGAGCTGAGCGTGCTACCCACTGAGCCAAATATATGGTTCTGCCAATACTGCCTTCAACTAATTAACATCAGCTCTCCGCTGAAATGAATACTGAATTCCCAGTTCAGTTGGGGTCCAGTGTGTTGAGGACGCTGATTTCCAGCCAGCGGTGCAGCAGCTGTGTTGCTTGAGTCAGAGCACATCAGCTGGTGAAGAGGACAATTATTGTGGCTGTTGAAGACACGATGGCAATCGGACTTAGCGCAGCACTTGGCTGAGGAGGATGAGGAAGAAGAGCAGCGGACAGGCCCAGGAGGTGAAGTGGCACAGCAGCCACATCGTGCCCATTGTATCAGCAGTACCAGCCCAGGCAGAGCTCCCTGGGAATGAATGAGGCGATGTTCCTACAGGTCTGCTCGCTTCCCACGGGTGGGTAAGTCGCCATTTGAGCCAGCGTGTATAATGCGATGATGTACATAGGAACATAAGAACAGGACTAGACCATTCAGCCCCTCGAGCCGGTTCCACCAAGGTACAGGAACCACAAGGACTTTTACTCCAGCCACAGGTAGATGACCACCAGCACAAAATGAATCACCAAATGCTTCGCAGGGGTCTCACATGACAACATTACTCTGAGGGAATCATCTGCACCATGACTATGTGAAGGGGAGTGTAGAGTGGACGTTTAGGTGCTTGGAGCCCCTCGGTAGCCACGACTCACGATACCTTTGTAACACCCACAGATAGAAGTAGAGCACGGGTACAATGGGGCTCATGCTAAGGCAATCTTCGCGCTTACAGTTGGGATCTTGAGGTATCGCTTCAGATGTCTGGACTGATCGAGGACCGTGTAAATTACAGCTCCCCGGGTATCTAGAATGAACCTTGTCTCTTCAGGGACTGAATGAACCTGTGCTCGCTGACCGACATTGGCTCCCGGTTAAGCAACGCCTCGATTTCAAGATTCTCATCCTTGTTTTCAAATCCCTCCATGGTTTCGTCCCCTCCCTATCTCTGTAACCTCCTTCAGCCCCACAACCCCCCCGAGATCTCGGCGCTCCTCCAATTCTGCCCTCTTGCGCATCCCCAATTTTAATCGCTCCACCATTGGTGGCCGTGCCTTCAGCCGCCTGGGCCCTAAACTCTGGAATTCCCTCCCTAAACCTCTCCACCTCTCTTTCCTACTTTAAGACACTCCTTAAAACCTAGTTCACCTGCCATAATATCTCCTTATGTGGCTCGGTGTCAAATTTTGTTTGATAACACTGCTGTGAAGGGCCTTGGGATGTTTTACTCTGTTAAAGGCGCTATATAAATACAGGCTCTCGTTGTTGTCAGCTACATGTCGCACAGTTTCACTCTGCAAAGAGCCCTCACCATGAAGCACGAGCAATAGAATGCAGAAGCTGTGACGGAGCAGGAAAGAAAGAAAAATGTGCATTTCTACAGCACCTTTCACAACCTCAGGACGTCCCAAAGCGCTTTACAGCCAATGTTGAAGTGCAGTCACTGTTGTAATGTAGGAAACGCGGCAACCAATTTGCGCACAGCAAGCTCCCACAAACAGCAATGTGATAATGACCAGATAATCTGTTTTAGTGATGTTGATTGAGGGATAAATATTGGCCAGGGCACCGGGGATAACTCCCCTGCTCTTCTTCGAAATAGTGCCGTGGGATCTTTTACGTCCACCTGAGAGGGCAAACGGGGCCTCGGTTTCATGTCTCATCCGAAAGACGGCACCTTTGCCAGTGTAAGGGGGTGCCGGCGATGAGGCTTTCGTTGCCTGTGCTATTGCTTGCTCTGGTCTCCGGCCAGACTTTTGCAATAATCACCTGTGAGTGGTTCGACCCACTCACCCTTACGGTTCTGACACCTGGACTTAGATGCAAAGGCGCAGTAATGCAGAGAAAGACTCAAATAGACCTGGTTGAATAGCACGAAATGAATGCCTTTATTGTACGGTGTCCAAAATAATGAAATACATGTCATATGCGCAGATCAAAGAAATTACAAGTATACACACGTCTATAAAACTTGGTCTATACAAATGGGGAACACACGACACATCGAAAAAGGGGGAACACATTACACATTAACCCTAGGAACCACCCTCCCTTACAATACCTAAACTATGTCTGGATTTGTAGGATCGGAAGTATGCTCACCGCTCGGGTTACTTCAGAATTTAAAATGAGGCTCTCAGCTTTTCGCTGCAGCGCCTGGCTGTCACGTGGCTGTAAGGGTTCTGCGCTCGACTTGTTTACGCTCGCTGCCGCGATGGACCCACTTGAGACAGCCCCGATGAATATTCGTCGCGGATGGCCCAGGCTACCCGCTCAAAGAACCAGAGGATAAGCCTGTCTTCCTGATGTCATGAAATATACGGTAGGATTCAAAAGGTGGATTTGAACCTACTTCGTCGTTTGTCTTCGGGCGCGGTCGGGGTTTTACTGACCGTGGCGTCTCCCACGTGGAATTTCTTCTCGTCACTCGGGCCTCGCTCGGCCGAGATTCTTGTCTTCTTCGCTACCGACGGCTGGTCGCTCGGGAACACACCGCTGCGTTGCCCTGATGGGTCCGGACACCGTTTACCGACGATCGGGATGGTGTACCCTACTGCCTGCCGTGTCGAGGTGGCTCGTTCTGAGGTTCTGTTTCTGGCCGACACGGACCACAAACAACGAACTCGAACTTCACCCAACACTCGAACACCGGACCAGCACAGCACCGCGGGCAGGACACGCACAAGACACGACCAAGACACGACTTGATTCCCCTTTTCTCCATAACTGCCCGTAACTCGTCACTGTAACTGCTTCATCTCCTTGAGGAACATTTGTTCTCTATAGTTATACTGTTTGGCCGGGCCTTATCTCCCGCTCAAATCAAGATGCTGTCTTTTGTTTAATTTTGGCGCCCAAAGCTCCCGGTATGGGGTAATTGTCTTCTTAACTAGTTTCGGGATCACCCGAAACTGGCCAACTATCCGTTAATGCCTTCTTCATTGTTGAGCTAGGCAGGATGTATATAAATCGTCTCCTCAACTGGTTTCGGGACCCCCTGAAAACTGGCCCAATCACCCGCCAATGTCTCTCTCATTGTTGAGCTGGGGGGGGGTATTTGTGTATTGATGTGTCTGGATGGGCCCCCGATTGTCCAGTTCAATGATTCTTACTGTGCGTATGAAACGATTCAAGCACTTATATCATTGTTTTTGTCCAAAACACAAATGGGTTGCATCCTGCCTTTCCAATCTGTACCGGGTATGGTCTCATAATGAATGTATATTCAACGCCATCTTGTCTGCCCACTGTGCTCTGGAAACTTCTGCCACGATGCTCGGCGGCCATTTTACAGGCTTCTGTACCCTTTATTTTAAAAGCAGCTTTCCGTTCAATAAAATGTTCAATTGAACCTGCTTCTCTCATATTATTAGAATCGCGATAATTGCGAAACTCTACACCAGTGCAGCACTCCCTCAGCACTGCCCTGGAGTGCCAGCCTAGCTTTATGTGCTCAAGTCCCTGGAGTAGGACTTAAACCCACAACCTTCTGACTCTAGAGACGAGTGTGCTACCCACTGAGCCACAACTGACATCTTAAGGTTAGCAAACCATCCATGGCCTCTGTTCAATGGATAGCTATTGTGTAGCCAACACCATTTGTTTCTCCTCACTTGTACTCTATGACTCACTCTGTGCTGACCCTTTGGATGATGTGTGGCACACTGGATGGTCACCCTGACCTTTCTCCTTTCTAAACATTCACCAACTAACTGGGCGCTTGAAATTCTTGTTGTGCAGATGTTTCCAGCTGCTCTGCGTAATAACCTACTCATTGACTTCAGTATTACAGCATTCCTGTGGACAGCGTCCCCACTCTGGTACATCATTCATTCCTCGGCTCTTTCATAGCATGCATTTAATGTCCCTCAGTGACCTCAGCCGACCCCTTCAGGGCTGCCATCTTTACCCAGATGTTCTCAACATCTGGAGGCTTTGTCACACAGAATTGACTTGCTTAGCGATTCCTACCTACGTGTGGTGAAGGGTGGGGGCGGGGACAATTAACACAAAGATTGCTCGGCTTAAATAGTAACGATTTCAGTGAATTTTCAGTATTAGCAAAGAAAACCCACTCGGTTCCCATGGCCACACCAGGTTGTTGCTTGGTTTCAGATTTGTGATGAGGGATGTGGTATGTCAGTGTCAGGATGTCAGCTCACTTCAGGGTGTGTTATATGGCTAGTGTGGTATATCTTGTGAGCAAAATTAAAGCCCATTGGATTAAAGGGACAGTGGCAGGGTGGATACAAAATTGGCTAAGGGACAGAAAGCAGAGAGTAGTGGTGAACGGTTGTTTTTCAGACTGGAGGGAAGTATACAGTGGTGTTCCCCAGGGGTCGGTATCAGGACCACTGCTCTTTGATATATATTAATGACCTGGACTTGGGTATACAGGGCACCATGTCAAAGCTTGCAAATGACACAAAACTCAGAAATGTAGTAAACAGTGAGGAGGATAGTAACAGACTTCAGGAGGACATAGACAGACTGGTGAAATGGGCAGACACATGGCAGATGAAATTTAACACAGAGAAGTGTGAAGTGATTTATTCTGGTAGGCAGAATGAGGAGAGACAATATGAACTAAATGGTACAATCCTAAAGGGGGTGCAGGAACAGAGAGACCTGGGGGTGTATGTACACAAATCTTTGATGGTGGCAGGACAGGTGGAGAAGGCTGTTAAAAAAGCATGTGAGATCCTGGGCTTTATTAATAGAGGAGTGAGTACAAAAGCAAGAAGGTTATGCTAAAGCTTTATAAAACACTGGTTAGGCCTCAGTTGGAATATTGTGTTCAATTCTGGGCACCGCACTTTAGGAAGGATGGCAAGGTCTTGGAGAGGGTGCAGAGGAGATTTACCAGAATGGTCCCAGGGATGAGGGACTTCAGTTATGTGGAGGGACTGGAGAAGCTGGGATTGTTCTCCTTCGAGCAGTGAAGGTTAAGGGGAGATTTGATAAAGGTATTAAAAATCCTGAATGGTTTAGATAGAGTAAATCAGTGTTTCCAGTGGTAGAAGGGTCAAGAACCAGAGGACACAGATTTAAGGTGATTGGCAAAAGAACCAGAGGGGAGATGAATAAAAATGTTTTTACACAGTGAGTTGTTGTGATCTGGAACGCGCTGCCTGAAAGGGCGGTGGAAGCAGATTCAATAGTAACTTTCAAAAGGGAGTTTGATAAATACTTGAAGGGGAAAAATTTGCAGGGATATGGGGAAAGAGCGGGGGAGTGGGGGTAATTGGAGAGCTCTACCAAAGAGCTGGCACAGGCATGATGGGCCGAATGGCCTCCTCAATGCTGTATCATTCTATGATCAGTGCTGTAATAACAGGTGTGTTATATGTGTACTGAACTGAGTTGCGTGGTATATCTGTGCTGTAACGAAGGGTGTGTTATATAGGTGCTGAGGAGTGTGGTAACGAAAGGTGAGGCATGTCAATGTGGTAAAGAAAAATGTGGTATCGCAGTATGGTATATCAGAACTGTAATGGCACGTGTGGTATGTAAATACTGTAATGAGAGGTATAGTACTATCAGTGCTGGAATGAGAGGTGCAGTACCTGAGTGCGACAATGAAGGTTGTGGTATATCAGGACTGTAATGAGATCATGGCTGATCATCCAAATTCAGTACCCTGTCCCTGCTTTCTCCCCATATCCCTTGATCCCTTTAGCCTTAAGAAATATATCTATCTCCTTCTTGAATATATTTAATAAATTGGCCTCAAATGCCTTCTGTGGTAGAGAATTCCACAGGTTCACCACTCTCTGGGTGAAGAAATTCCTCCTCATCTCAGTCCTAAATGGCTTACCCCTTATCCTTAGACTGTGACCCCTGGTTCTGGACTCCCCCGCCATCGGGAACATCCTTCCTGCATCTAGTTTGTCTAGTCCTGTCAGAATTTTATAAGTTTCAATGAGATCCCCTCTCATTCTTCTAAACTCTAGCGAATACAAGCCCAATCGACCCAATCTCTCTTCATACGTCATTCCTGCCATCCCAGGTATCAGTCTGGTGAATCTTCGCTGCACTCCCTCCATGGCAAGAACATCCTTCCTCAGATAAGGCGACCAAAACTGCACACAATACTCAAGGTGTGGTCTCACCAAGGCCCTGTACAACTGCAGCAAGATATCCTTGCTCCTGTACTCGAATCCTCTCGCTATGAAGGCCAACATACTATTTGTCTTCTTAACCGCCTACTGCACCTGCATGCTTACCTTCAGCGACTGGTGCACAAGGACACCCAAGTCTCGTTGCACTACCCCTTTTCCCAATCTATTGCTGTTCAGATAATGATCTGCCTTCCTGTTTTTGCCACCAAAGTGGATAACCTCGCATTTATCCACATTATACTGCATCTGCCACGCATCTGCCCAATCACCCAACCTGTCCAAATCATACTGGAGTTTCTCTGTATCCTCCTCACAGCACACACGCCCACCCAGCTTTGTGTCGTCTGCAAACTTGGAGATATTATATCTTGTTCCCTCGTCTAGATCATTAATATATATTGTAAATAACTGGGGTCCAAGGACCGATCCCTGCGGTACCCCACTAGTCACTGTCTGCCACTCGGAAAAAGACCCGTTTATTCCAACTCTTTGCTTCCTGTCTGCCAACCAGTTCTCTATGCAAGTCAGTACCTTATCCCAATCCCATGTGCTTTAACTTTGCACGCTAATCTCTTATGCGGGACCTTATCGAAAGCCTTCTGAAAGTCCAAATATACCACATCCACTGGTTCTCCCTTATCTATTCTACCAGTTACATCCTCAAAAAATTTCAGTAGATTAGTCAAGCATGATTTACCATTTGTAAATCCATGTTGACTTTGTCCAATCCTGTCACTGTTTTCCAAGTGCTCTGCTATTACACCTTTTATAATGGACTCGAGCATTTTCCCCCACTACCGATGTCAGGCTTACCAGTCTATAATTCCCCGTTTTCTCTCTACCACCTTTTTTAAATAGTGGGGTTACATTAGCTACCCTCCAATCCATGGGAACTGTTCCAGAGTCTATAGAATTTTGGAAGATGACCAGCAATGCATCTACTATTTCTAGGGCAACTTCCTTAAGTACCCTAGGATGTAGATTATCAGGCCCTGGGGATTTATCGGCCTTCAATCCCGTCAATTTCCCTAACACCATTTCCCTACAAATACTGGTTTCATTCAGTTCTTCCCTCTCATTAGACCCTATGTTCCCCGACATCTCTGGGAGGTATTTGTGTCCTCCTTTGTGAAGACAGAACCAAAGTATGTATTTAATTGGTCTGCCATTTCTTTGTTCCCCATTATAAATTCCCCTGATTCTGACTGCAAGGGACCTACGCTTGGCTTCACCAATCTTTTTCTCTTCACATATCTATAGAAGCTTTTACAGTCAATTTTTATTTTCCCTGCAAGCTTATTCTCATACTCTATTTCCCCCCTCTTAATTAATCCCTTTGTACTCCTTTGCTGAATCCTAAACTGCTCCCAATCCTCAGGTTTGCTGCTTTTTCTGGCCAATTTATATGTCCTCTCCTTGGATCTTATGCTATCCCTAATTTCCCTTGTTAGCCACGGTTGAGTCACCTTTTTTGTTTTATTTTTATGCCAAACAGGGATGAACAAATTCTGTAGTTAATCCATGTGATCTTTAAATGTTTGCCATTGCCTATCCACCGTCAACCCTTTAAGTAACATTCCCCAATCCATCCAAGCCAACTCGCGTCTCATACCATCATAGTTTCCTTTATTTAAATTCAGGACCCTAGTCTCTGAGTCAAATACTTAATCTCCATCTTAATGAAGAATTCTATCATATTATGATCGCTCCTTCCCAAGGGGCCTCGCACAACTGTCATGAAGGATGTGATATATCAAGATTGTAATGAAGGATGTGGTATATCAGGATTGTAATGAAGGGTGTGGTATATCAGGATTGTAATGAAGGATGTGGTATATCAGGATTGTAATGAAGGATGTGGTATATCAGGATTGTAATGAAGGATGTGGTATATCAGGATTGTAATGAAGGATGTGGTATATCAGGATTGTAATGAAGGATGTGGTATATCAGGTTGGTAATGAAGGATGTGGTATATCAGGATTGTAATGAAGGATGTGGTATATCAGGATTGTAATGAAGGATGTGGTATATCAGGGTTGTGATGAAGGATGTGGTATATCAGGATTGTAATGAAGGGTGTGGTATATCAGGAGTGTAATGAAGGATGTGGTATATCAGGATTGTAATGAAGGATGTGGTATATCAGGATTGTAATGAAGGATGTGGTATATCAGGGTTGTAATGAAGGATGTGGTATATCAGGATTGTAATGAAGGGTGTGGTATATCAGGATTGTAATGAAGGATGTGGTATATCAGGAGTGTAATGAAGGATGTGGTATATCAGGATTGTAATGAAGGATGTGGTATATCAAGATTGTAATGAAGGATGTGGTATATCAGGATTGTAATGAAGGATGTGGTATATCAGGATTGTAATGAAGGATGTGGTATATCAGCATTGTAATGAAGGATGTGTTGTATCAGGATTGTAATGAAGGATGTGGTATATCAGCATTGTAATGAAGGATCTGTTGTATCAGGATTGTAATGAAGGATGTGGTATATCAGGATTGTAATGAGAGTTGGGTGTGGTATATCTGGACTGTAATGAGAGTTGGGTGTACTGAGATACTTCCTGCTCTAAGTTTGTTCACAGCCAACCAAGCATTGGATACACAGGTAGACACAAGATAAATCACATGGTCTTTGAACAGGAAGAAGCATGAACATATACTGGTGTCCTTAGAAATAGTCGGGCCTATTTTAGTGACCCTTGCTCCTGGGGAATGCCCTGTCCCCCAGGGGCAAAGGTCAGGAAAAAGGGGCGGAGACCTTCTTCACCAGGCTCGATGGGGCTTTCCTGGGGAATGGAGACATTTAAATGGAGTGGAAGGAGCCATTCCTGGCCTCCTGCCTCATTCTCTAGTGCGACCATTGGCTGTTTGCCCCAATACAGGACCATCCAGAAAACATGGCACCGTGGCCAGCCCATAATCCCCCACCTGCCAGAGGTTTCGCAGGGGTCCTGGGGCAGCTGAAGTGTGCAGGTAAGAATTTTTATATTGCACTGAACACCCCCAAGAAGCCTTCATCAGCACCCAGATGGTCCTGTTCTCTCAGGCCCGACGTGCACACGCTTCTGGCTCTCCTGCCCCTTCCACTGGCACACGACCACGCCAAGTCTGCAGTAATGGCTGAACCAACCTTTGCTTTTCTCCTTCAGGTACTCCAGAGAATTGGCAAAACCATGGAAACAAAAGATGAACAGTTTGAGCAGTGCGCAAACAGCTTCAACAAACAACAGGTACCATAACATCCTTCTTAGCAACGGGTACTGTACCATCCTCCTCAGCAACAGTTACCCTGCCACCTTCCTTAGCAACAGGTACTGTACCGTACTCTGTGGCTACAGGTACTGTGCCTATCTCCTTAGCAACAGTTACCCTGCCACCTTCCTTAGCAACAGGTACTGCACTGTACTCTGTGGCTACAGGTACTGTGCCTATCTCCTTAGCAACAGTTACCCTGCCATCTTCCTTAGCAACAGTTACCCTGCCATCTTCCTTAGCAACAGTTACCCTGCCATCTTCCTTAGCAACTGGCAGTTGTAGATGCAACTAGTTGATGTGTTCACCAGTTCGGTGATGTGATCACTAATTAATGTGATCACCAGTGTCATTATTTTCAAAAGAATTTTTGCCTTGCATAAAAAAAATCTATTGAAGGAATACCTGAGCATGTTGAGTTTTATTGAGCATGCTCATGAGTCTGGGATTTGACTGCCCTCGGGAGCTGCAATAAAGCACGCGCAATACCGCCCGCACGGAGAGCACAGCGCAGAAACAAGCAGCAATGCTAACTGCGCTAAGCTGCCATTTAAAGGGCTGCAGCAGCTCGGGGAACCCGGGGCAGCTGCCAACTTTCTCATTTTGCTGCACACTGGAGGCGACAAAGCAGAGAACATGGAGGTTTGATAACCAGGAGCTGGAATGGTTTCTGGACAGAGTGCGAGAGAGGACAGAACACGTGGGCCGGACAGGCAATGCCCCACTCCCCCACCCGAAACGGATAGTGTGGGAGTGGGGAGTGGGGAGTGTGGGAGTGGGGGAGTGGGGAGTGGGGAGTGGGGAGTGTGGGAGTGTGGGAGTGGGGGAGTGGGAGTGGGGAGTGTGGGAGTGGGGGAGTGGGGAGTGGGGAGTGGGGAGTGTGGGAGTGTGGGAGTGGGGGAGTGGGAGTGGGGAGTGTGGGAGTGTGGGAGTGGGGGAGTGTGGGAGTGGGGGAGTGGGGAGTGTGGGAGTGTGGGAGTGGGGAGTGTGGGAGTGTGGGAGTGGGGAGTGGGGAGTAAGGGAGTGGGGGAGTGGGGAGTGGGGAGTGGGGGAGTGTGGGAGTGGGGGAGTGGGGAGTGTGGGAGTGGGGAGTGGGGGAGTGTGGGAGTGGGGGAGTGGGGGAGTGTGGGAGTGGGGGAGTGGGAGTGGG